>JAKUCM010009995.1:0-12570 GCA_023374145.1 Lepidium sativum | reverse complement strand
CGATGCATCTCTCCTATATGGGTTCTTTTGCAGCCGCCAAAATTTGAAAAAAATCTATAGGAATCACCATTATGCTCCTCCTCAATTGGTTTGTGTTACCCATGTAATCTTGGAAATTCATCATGTACCATGTGTAAATCTGCATTCAGGTCATGTCCTTGGCCACTAGTATCTTCATACATTGTAAATGAAGGTGCACATTGTAAATGAAGGTGCATCTTATGGTTGAACAACACTCGTTGAAAGATTCTCCACATATACTTACTCTATGGCACGTCCACAAGTTGTGGTTTTCCATGAAATCATTTGTGTATAAGTGATGCCCCACAATATTTGGATCCAAATGCTTCCTATATTTACATAGTGTACACGACTACAAAATTGTATTTCTTTAGCTGTAAGACGTCTCATTTTTGGCACATAGAAAAAATGATTTCAACCCTACAAGATACGCATCTGAAACATCATTATTCACCGAATCTAACCTCTAATACATCAACTTTGTTTCATTTAGTAAATTTCGTGTGAATGACATCTTGATTATAAAAAAATTGAGTAGATCATGATGTAAAAAGAAGGAGTGTCATGAGTTATATACAAAACATAGACACCTAATAGCTACTGAAAAAACAGTACTGACTCAAAAATATATATGTTCATTATACGGTCACAAAGATATTTCTAACTAGTTACTGAAAACTATTATTAAAAATGGTTGCAAACTAATTATATAGTTTTAATTGCTAATTAGCCACTGATTTGTCACTAAATCGCCATTGGAATGCCATTGGTATTATGGTAGCTCATCAGTGGCTAATCAATTGCATTTTTAGCCACCGATCAAATACTAGTGGCTAATTTAACATTCTCTTGTAGTCGATCGTCATATAATTCTTAGCTTCGGCTCAGGTTGTTACTTGTAGAGTCTCAATATTGTCAGAAAATCTCTATCTTATGGTTTCTTTCACTTATTATTACAATGAATTACGAACTCTGAAGAAGTCCTTGGTGTTTTCTTCTCACCCTTGGACTGTCCTTGGAGATAAGAATCAGTTCTAAGGTTAACTCACCACTTAGATTATATTGTTTTCTTTGTTGATGGTGCATGTATTGCAGAAGTGAATTTTGCTTTCCGTGATGATGGTCTATTTGAAGCACAGTATGTTGGTATCCCATTTTCTTGGTGGAATAACAAAATTGACTCTCTAGTTACCAATTGAATTGATCATGCTCTTATAAAAGAGCATTGGTGATGAGCCCCGACCCAATGGACCGAATGCGGACAGAGAGATTACCGAAGGACCCAACCGCGGAACACCAAGTTCAGTCCGTGCCCCGACTATTGATCCAGGGATCACAACCAGGTCGAAGACGGCTGCTCAAAAGACGCAAGCCAAGTGCAATCTGTTCGTGACCGAGTTCCTGAAGTCGCATGATCTTCGATCATGCGACCAGTTCAGCCGCGACCCGATGGAGGTTATCCGGTCGGTCTTCACCATCTCAAGGTGAAGACCCTAAGTCGTTAAGGCAGCTGGGTACTCTTTTCCCTCACCTTGGTTTTGTCCCAAGTGGTTTCCCAAGGGAGGTTTTAATGAGGCCGGGCACTTAGCGCATGGACGTGCAACTTCCCTTGCCGCGTCCATCCTATCTTTACAGCCGTTATGTTTTGTAGTCGTTATGCTTTGTACGGACCTTTTAGCCGCGCTTTCTTTTAGCCCACGTGTCTAGGGCTTCCGTTCTTTTGTTTGCCTATTTAAAGGACCCTTGTGTTTCGTTTTAAGGGTAGCCTCTTTTGAATGAAAAATTGTTTCAACCCCTCGCTGCGTGAGACTCGCACCGAAAACCTTAGCCGCCGCTGAACCGGGTTCACGTCGGCTAAGTTGACCGTATCGTGAGGCGAGTCATTCCTCACGTGTCGTCACTCAATCCCTCTTGGCTCGTTTTCCCTCTGTTTCCCTCGAATCTCTCTATAGAACTCTCGGATCTAAGTATGAGAAGCTCTCTCTTTTGTTCCGCAACTTTCCCTCTTTTCATTTCTGACTTATCCTTACCATTTCTCCCACGAATGGCTAAGCCCAGGATCCCTCTGTGACCCGTGACGCATCAGTTTTTGGTATCAGAGCCGAAGATCCCCCACGGTCGTGTCTCTCTATCTCTTTTACTCCTTTGCTTTTTTTTTTCCTTGTTTGAGTGTTTTTGTTCATCGTCTTCGTTGAAGCGGTGGAAAAAGATCACTCCTTTTTGGTAGTTTCTTTGGCTTTTGAGCTGGCAAAGCTGGAACCTTGTTTCGGCTTTACCTCTTGCCATTTCTTTACGATTTTATTGCGGGTTTGTTCAGTTTTCTTCGAAAGTTTTTCCGGGTTTCATTAGAGCTTCGCCTTCGTGTTCTTGAGTATTTGCTTTTCATTTCGTGCTTTCTGCTTTTTGATTCGGAAATGGTGTTTTCTTTTGGCGTCAAAGCTGTTGGTGGTGGCCTTAGAAACCACGTGTCGCCTTCTGAGATTGCGGCGGCAAAGTTGTTTGTCGCCTAGCTTTCCGATTGGCGGCTTGGGTTTTCTCTCTCCAATCATTGACCACCTTTTTGCTTTTGACCACACCCTCTCTCCAATCATGAGCTGTCACGTTTGAATTTCAAACGTTCCCTTTTGTCTTCAAGTCTTATCCACTTTGTTTGTTTTGTCTTTTCCCGTAGGCAAGGACGCGCAGCCGCGAGTCGTACAGCCACCAACCCCGACGAGTACGGCCCGACCCTCCGTTCGTACCTCGCCGACCGTACAACCGTCCGTACCCTTTCCCCGGCGACCCTCCGCCGGCCCTCCCTGACTTCCGGCACACCGGAAACTGTACGGCGTCCGTACTCTTTTCCGTACATCGGAAGGCCGTACCGATCTGTCCGTACCATGGCCGAACAAAATACGTCCCTGGTCCCGCCTCCTCCACCCGAGCTCGGGACCATCTTACTGTAGATTCAGACCCAGCTGGGCCAGATCGACGAGCGCCTCAATCGGCTCGAAATCACTCGGCCCGTCGCCTCGCGGGTACTCCCGCAACGCGAACCACGAGTCCCTTTCCCTCCTGGCCAACCACCCGACCAAGGGCAGGTCGAAGATTACTCTACCGAGGAAGACCCAGATTTCCCTAGGCGAAGAAACCCTCGGCGTGATGACCCTCGGCCTATGGGTCCGAATCAAGTTGGACCTTCTTACAAGCTGTTCGTGCCTACTTTCGCGGGCAAGGTCGATCCAGAGGCCTACCTCCAGTGGGAAGGTCGTATGGACAAGGTTTTCTCCTGCTATACTTACCCCGATCAGCGGCAAGTGACCTTCGCCGCGGCTCAACTTACCGATCACGCCCTCACTTGGTGGGATCGGGATGTAGACGATCGAAGGAGAAACTATGAGCGGCCTATAGCTACTTGGGCCGCGATGAAAGCTCTTATGAGGAGGCGTTACATCCCTCAATACTACAGCCGCGACCTGCAAAGGCGATTTAGGAGGCTCACTCAAGGCACAAAGGGTGTTGAAGAATATTTTGAAGAATTTGAGCACTTAAGGAATCGACTGCAACTTGAAGAAACTGAGGAAGCATTAATGGCTCAGTTCCTTGATGGGATGAATGAGAGGATCACTCGAAAAGTCGAACGCCAAACATATAACGGCTTCGAAGAAATGCTACATCTAGCCGTCCAAGTCGAGCAACAAATCAAAAGGAAGAACACGTTGGGACCTCGGACCAGATGTCAAGGACTGCCAAGCTGGACTCCGAATACCTCATCCTCCCAAGGGAATAGCCGCACGGCTGATAAACCAAAAGTTGCTCACATCGAGTCTCGGTTCAAGCCCCGCGAGAACAACCTCAATCCGCAACCCGAGTCTCGCCCGCAGCCCACCGATGCCAGGACGCGAGACATTGAGTGTTTTAAATGCCGAGGACGTGGTCACTATGCTCGAGACTGCCCCAATCAGCGGAATATGACACTCACAGCAACCGGGGATTATGAATCCCAAGATGAGGCTGACGACCAGCCAGTTCTGTCCAAAGAAGCCGAGGCGGAGGAGACCATAGCCGAACCCGAGATCGGAGAGCTCCTTATGATCAGACGAGTTCTCAGTGCCAGCCCAACATTAGAGGAGTCCAATCAACGAGACAACATCTTCCATACTCGTTGCATGGTAAACGGGAAGGTGTGCGGCTTGATCATAGATGGGGGCACTTGTACCAATGTCGCGAGCTCCTATATGGTCAAGAAACTCTCTCTCACAACTACACCCCACCCAAAACCCTATAGGCTCAAATGGTTAAATATAAATCAATGATTGATGTCTCCGAACAAGTTTCAGTTGCATTTAATGTGGGACCTTACAAGGACCAAGTCCTATGTGATGTAGTGCCAATGCAAGCCAGCCACCTTCTGTTGGGTCGGCCTTGGCAATTTGACAAGAAAACATCCCACTGCGGTCACACCAATCAATATCATTTCATTCATGATAAGAAACGTATGTGCCTTAGGCCTTTAACACCTGCACAAGTGAATGAATTGCAATCTAATATGACTAAGGATCCGGATCATAAAACAAACCTCTTGATTAATGTTGGTAGTGTGAGGAGGTCCCTTAGAGACTCCTCTTGTCATGTCTTATTGATGGTCTTTAATGATTTGTTGTCAATAGATAAGGAAGACGTGTACATTCCGGAAGAAATCAAAAAGCTAGTAGAATGCTTCCAAGACGTCTTTCCCGAAGAACTCCCCCACGGACTGCCACCAATTCGAGGAATTGAACACCAGATTGACCTCATACCAGGGGCCCAACTACCCAACCGAGCCGCTTATAGAGTTAACCCCACCGAGGCCAAAGAACTAGAGAAGCAGGTCGGAGACCTTATGAGGCAAGGCTATGTGCGAGAAAGCCTCAGCCCTTGTGCTGTTCCGGTCCTTTTGGTGCCTAAGAAGGATGGTTCGTGGAGGATGTGCGTGAATTGCCGAGCTGTCAACAATATCACCGTCAAATATAGGCATCCCATACCGCGGCTCGATGACATGCTAGATGAGCTTAACGGGGCCAGCATTTTTACCAAGATCGACCTTAAGAGTGGCTACCACCAAGTCAGGATGAAGGAAGGAGACGAGTGGAAAACAGCTTTCAAAACCAAGCAGGGCCTCTATGAATGGCTAGTCATGCCTTTCGGCCTGTCCAACACTCCGTCTACCTTCATGCGGCTTATGAATCACGTACTTCGAACCTTTATCAATAAATTTGTGGTTGTCTATTTTGATGATATTCTCATTTATAGCCGCAACCTTGAGGAACATTTGAAACATATTCATGCTGTTTTGACCACACTTCGAGAAGAGAAGCTTTACGCTAACTTCAAGAAGTGTGTTTTTAGATCTAATGAATTGGTCTTTTTAGGTTTTGTTGTAAGTGCGCAGGGACTTAGGGTGGATCAGGAAAAGATCAAGGCGATTGAAGAATGGCCCACTCCAGCTACAGTGAGCCAAGTAAGGAGCTTTCACGGCCTGGGTAGCTTCTACCGACGGTTCGTTAAGGATTTCAGTACGATAGCCGTGCCGCTCACCGCCATCACCAAGAAGAATGAGGAATTCACATGGGGACCAGCACAAGAAGAGGCTGACCCAGGCTCCCCTCCTTGTCCTACCCGACTTTGAAAGAACCTTCGAAGTTGAGTGCGACGCGTCCGGCGTTGGCATAGGAGCAGTTCTGACCCAAGGGGGCAAGCCCGTGGCCTATTTCAGTGAGAAACTTCACGGCCCCACCCTGAACTACCCCACCTACGATAAGGAGCTCTATGCCGTGTCCAAGCCATGAAAACTTGGCAGCACTATCTCCTCCCGCGGGAATTTGTGATTCATTCGGATCACGAGACCTTGAAGCATCTCCGCGGCCAGACCAATCTCAAAAGAAGACACGCCAAGTGGCTAGAGTTCATAGAAGCCTTCCCATACGTCATCAAATACAAGAAAGGCAAAGAAAATACAGTGGCCGACGCACTATCTAGGCGGCACACCCTAGTCACTACTATGGAAGCAAGGATTCTAGGCTTTGAGGGTATCAAGGGAGCTTATGAAACAGATCCAGAGTTTGGGGCCAGCTACAAGGAGCATGGAAAAGGGGTATTCTCTCAATATTATGTCTCTGATGGTTTCCTTTTCCGAAATCGCAGGTTGTGCATCCCAGCCGGCTCTATCCGAATACTTTTACTACAAGAAGCACACGGCGGCGGCCTTACCGGCCATTTTGGAGTTACAAAAACACTGGAGGTCCTCAAGGAGCATTTTTACTGGCCAAAGATGAAGCGGATGGTGGAAAAGTTTGTAGGGCGCTGTATCACGTGTCGGACCGCAAAAGCCACGCCGCGACCCCACGGGTTATATAAACCCCTCCCGATTCCAAATGGACCTTGGATTGATTTATCTATGGATTTTGTGCTTGGGTTGCCTAATTGCTATCGCAAGGATGCCATTTTTGTTGTTGTTGACAGGTTTTCTAAGATGGCCCACTTCGTGCCGTGCAACAAGCTGACGGACGCCACCGCCCTAGCCAACTTGTTCTTCCGAGAAGTGGTTAGGCTACACGGCCTACCTCGCAGCATAGCATCAGATCGTGACCCTAAATTTCTCGGACATTTTTGGCGGACCTTATGGAGGAAAATGGGCACTAAGCTCTTGTACTCAACAGCATGCCACCCGCAAACCGACGGCCAAACCGAGATGGTGAACCGGACCATCGGAGCCCTAATCCGAACCACTGTTGCCAGCAACCAGGGGACATGGCTCGAACTTTTACCACTCATGGAATTTGCCTACAATCAATCCGTTCACTCCGCGACCAAGAAATCCCCTTTCGAGGTCGCCTATGGTTTTAAACCCCTATTGCCTATGGACCTACTTCCCATACCATCTAATGAGATTGAATGCCAAGATGGAAAAGCAAAAGCCGAATTGATCAAGAAGCTGCACTCGGAAGTTCGGGAAAACTTAGAAAGAAGGACGGAGCAATATGCCTATAAAGCCAACAAGCACCGCAAGGCTATGATATTCAAGCCTGGCGACTGGGTGTGGCTACACTTAAGGCCAGAACGTTTCCCTCAGTACCGAAAAGACAAGCTCAGCCCAAGGGGAGACGGGCCATTTCAAGTCATTGAGAAAATCAACGATAATGCCTACCGCCTCGAACTCCCAGGTACGTATCGGACTTCAACCTTCTTTAATGTGGCTGATTTGGTACCATTTGATGTAGGTGATGACTACGATGTTCTGAGGTCAGAACCTTCTCAAGAGGGAGGGAATGATGAGCCCCGACCCAATGGACCGAATGCGGACAGAGAGATTACCGAAGGACCCAACCGCGGAACACCAAGTTCAGTCCGTGCCCCGACTATTGACCCAGGGATCACAACCAGGTCGAAGACGGCTGCTCAAAAGACGCAAGCCAAGTGCAATCTGTTCGTGACCGAGTTCCTGAAGTCGCATGATCGAAGATCATGCGACCAGTTCAGCCGCGACCCGATGGAGGTTATCCGGTCGGTCTTCACCATCTCAAGATGAAGACCCTAAGTCGTTAAGGCAGCTGGGTACTCTTTTCCCTCACCTTGGTTTTGTCCCAAGTGGTTTCCCAAGGGAGGTTTTAATGAGGTCGGGCACTTAGCGCATGGACGCGCAACTTCCCTTGCCGCGTCCATCCTATCTTTATAGCCGTTATGTTTTGTAGCCGTTATGCTTTGTACGGACCTTTTAGCCGCGCTTTCTTTTAGCCCACGTGTCTAGGGCTTCCGTTCTTTTGTTTGCCTATTTAAAGGACCCTTGTGTTTCGTTTTGAGGGTAGCCTCTTTTGAATGAAAAATTGTTTCAACCCCTCGCTGCGTGAGACTCGCACCGAAAACCTTAGCCGCCGCTGAACCGGGTTCACGTCGGCTAAGTTGACCGTATCGTGAGGCGAGTCATTCCTCATGTGTCGTCACTCAATCCCTCTTGGCTCGTTTTCCCTCTGTTTCCCTCGAATCTCTCTATAGAACTCTAGGATCTAAGTCCGAGAAACTCTCTCTTTTGTTCCGCAACTTTCCCTCTTTTCATTTCCGACTTATCCTTACCATTTCTCCCACGAATGGCTAAGCCCAGGATCCCTCCGTGACCCATGACGCATCAATTGGACTATCAAGTATCATGACTATTTTGCGGAACACTTTGACCTCATGCAGTCTGATCACACCTCTATCCTCTTTCAGGGTCCGAACATGTTGAGGAGCATCAAGAAACCTTTCATGTTCTTTAGTCATGTGATTGATCTTCTTTCCTACATTACCTTTATCTTTGATGCTTGGACTATTGATCTCGTTACATACTCTACTATATTAAATTTGATTTTGTCGCATGGGTTGTAAAAGATATGTTTGAGAGGTCTAAACTTCATGAATTTTAGCAAAATTTCTCAGAGAATTATTAAACAAGCTATTGTTTTAGAAGCGATTAGGATTCGTCGACACACTCATCCAACTCTGGAACTTGGAGTGGAGGAGTTTGTTACTCGCATAAAGTGGTCTAATTTAACCCATGCAGAAGAAACTTTGATTAAGCAAAAGTCCCGCCTTAAATGGCTTCAGTTTTAGTTTTTGTTTGCTTTTGGTGTTCGTCTCTAGCTTATGAAGGTCACTCTCCAAATCATCGTTTATTCCCTATGGAAGGAAAGAAATTGCAGTCTTTTCTTATGAAGCTCCTTCATTGATGTTCTTAACACATCGAATGATCGCTTTATTCGTAACAAAATAATTTATGTTATTTCTCCTCCAATATATCTCCCTTTACTAGCCATTATTTTTGTTGTACTGCGTTCTACTTACCATGTAGGTTAAAGTGTATTGTAATTAGACATTTCAGCTAATTTGGTATAAATTTTAACCAGAAAAAAGCATATATATATAAGAGTCATTTTTGAATCTTGCTAAGTGATGATCGGACGGTGATGAAGTAAAACCTACCATCAATTCAATTAATCAGAGATTAATTTTAAGACATTTATCTGAACTTAAAGATATTAAATATACATATCTTGTATATAATAAAAGAATACAATAATTTGAAATACTCTTGAAAGCATTTGAATATTATATAAAATGCCATTAGATTCTACGATTTTCGTTGTGATATTGACAAAATTTTCTTCATTTTAACGCATTTATTCATTAGATTACGATTGATTCTATATTTAATAGATTAACTTAATTAAAAATAATACTAATGGTATTTAAATAATTCGTCTATTATTGAATGGATCTTAAAAAATAAATATTGTAAATTTCAAAATTGAAATTTTAAGATCTAGTTTATACCAAAATCTGAGATTACAATATATTGATTGTGGTGAAATCTAATTTATACATTCCAAAATAAAAGATTAGGATATGAAAATCCGTATATTTTATATTTAATTAGAGAGGGAGATTATACATCTTGCAGTATTTCAGAATACATTTGTAGTGGACCCATATCTCGAGTAAGTATATTTCACTATATTTTAAATTGTAATCATTTAGAGTATGAAACATATGTTTGTTTTATTTTCTCATTGCAAGCATGCACCTGGAGCATCTACAAAACAGTCATAGTAGATGTAGACGAAATGCAAGATTGTTGTGAAAAATTCATACTCATAAATTTGCTAGTTGGGTGAAGGAACAAGCACGTAAACCTCTTGTAAATGATTTCAATTTAGTTAGTTATTTACTAAAAGTGGACTTAGATAATAAGTTGTCTTTTCTTTATAACCATCTCATGTATAAATGCAGGCTAGGTTTAAACTTGATGAAAATTTTCAAAAAGCTGTTGTAATTAAGCAAATGGGTTGTCTATTGAGAGCCTCTAAGTCACGGTTAGTCACCCAGATCAGAAGTGCTCCTAACAGCCAGGCGAAACTACGACCCAAAAATGTTCAAATAAATGAATGGTGGAATTTCATAAGGAAGCAACTCATTTAAGGTATATATGCAGTTAGTATTAGTTTGTTTATGTGTTGATGATGTATATCTGATAATGATGACTTTACATGTAGGCAATTAGTGATAAGTATGGATATCGTAGGCGTAATCAGATTCCTCGTACTTGCAGCCACCAAAGAATGGTTAGACTGACAAAAGATATGGTGAGTATGTTAGAGTAATTATAGGATAGTATTGAATCACATGTAACATATATTTGTCTCTATTTTGTTCTGTACAGAAAAAAGAATCTGAAGAACCATCTCAGATAACAAGACTGAAAGTCTGGGTAAAGTCTTGAACCAAAAAAGATTGGTATTACGGTGAAAACTACTACTGCTGAGAAAATTGTAAGTAATTAACATTACATTCTGGTTCTATTGCAGCTGTTAAGATTATCTGGTTTTATATTATGATTGTTTAATATATGATATGCAGCTGATGTTGAGATTGATGTTCCAGCAACATCATCAAATCCAAAAGAAGATGGTCTTTCCCAAATTTTAGGACCTGATAAGCATGACCGACGGAGAGCAATGGGAAGAGGGATGAGTATGACGAAGCTGTTTTTCTTTCAAGTAAAAGACCATTCGATGCAGCAAATGCAAGAAAGACAACACAATTTACATCGGAAAGTTGATAACTTAAATGCTATAATTGCAAGCATGAAGATTAGTATTGAATTACTTATAGTGTAATGAGTAAATAATGATGCTAAAATTGTATCTCATTTTGTGGTTTTATGTTACAGAAAGCAAATGCAGAGATAGGAGAAAACTCGGTTGTAAGAATAAGTATATATTTATATGATTGGTGTATTAGCATATTTCGTCTTAAAACTAATTTGTAGCAAGTCATGTGTATAGAGTATGAACAGAAGAATACATCCTAAGTGTATACTTATTAATTGCGGTGGTTCTGATGAAATATAACGTATTACTTTCTGTAGATATGGTATAACGTAATTCTTCTCCTCTTTTCATATTCTTTTGTGTTTTATTTCCAACTTTGAAATTGATATTTCTCAAGAAAATTAAATCAACTCTGTTCTAATCGTCATATTGTTTAACATTTCAAACCAAAAATATGAAACGTCATATTGTTTAAATTTTGTTTAATCAATACAGATATAGTGAAAGTAAGATGTCTATAAGACTAGGACTGTTCATAGATAATCCACCTTATTTTATTAGCTTTATAGGTCAATGTCTAAATTTTTACCTTTTTTGGTATACAAACACCACACACAATTCCTGGAAAATGCATGCAGTTACTTGAAAATCCAAATTATACATAAAGTTTTCATAGTAAACAGAAAACATTAATTTTGGTGAAAACATAAAATTCTATGAAACAAAAGGAATCTAATTAATCTAAACAACTTTCTCTCCTAAGTAATTCAAAACATAAACCATCATTTTTGTATATGTTTTCGAAATATATATCTATAAAGGTATCTAAAGTTTTAGTTTGAAATATAAACAAATAACAAAATCTATATATTGGGTTTAACTTCTATTTGGAATGTAAATTAAACCACAAAATAAAAATAATATGTTATGTAACTTTTTTAAAAGAAAAGTACTAGTCAAATACATTATATTTGAAAATATACTAATATATTAGAATTGTTTGTTACAAGAATTTGTCTGATATATTATTTACCATCATTCTGAAAATTTGATATTAGTAACATAAGCTTATTCATAATCGTATTTTTTTATTTTATTATATAGTCGTAGTTTGTTTCGCAAAAACCCTGATATATATGCTTCACCAAAAAGTATCAAATGGATATCCTTGACCACATGTGAAACAGAGGGTTGGGGAAGCGAGAAAGTGATGAGTGATTACAGAAGAATGAGATGAATTTGGTTATAGTTGGAACCGAACTAGAAGTCTTTTTTACTTGTTAAGGGTACAACTAGAGATCTCTAGTTGCCCAGACATTGACATGATTGGCCTCTCACTCTCCACTTTTGTCTTTACAAATATTCCTACAGGTTAAAATCCATATGGGTCTCACAACAAATATATCGCTGTCAACATTATAATAAAATTTCTGATGTTATTTTCCCGACGACAATATTGTAAACGTGTTCATGTTTTGGTTAATGAACAAGTTACATGCATATCTACGTATATAATGGTAACATATTTTCCACAATTCAGTTGAATTCGATATCTTAAATATTTTAATTATTATTATTTGCATATACAATAATCCAACAATTTTACAATATTTTTTATTTAACTTTAACAAATATTTAAATAAATTATATAATTGATTATAAATACTAACAAAATATATTAAAAATATTCATGTATAAACATCTAAAACAGAAAAGAAATGTTTCAATTAGTTTGTTTTTGATGTAATTAAACTCGAGGTGGTGGATTCAAATTTATTATGTTTTAGTTGGAGAAGTCATTTTTTTTTTAAGGAATGCTCATTCCTAATGAAAATCTAGGACTCGTTGTCATCAATCTCATTCTTGCGTAGGTCTGCCCACTTTCTTCTTTGTCGAATCGTTAGCTAAAGGGATCAATTCCTCACAGTTTTGTTATTGTCGGATTTCA
>JAKUCM010009994.1:0-12724 GCA_023374145.1 Lepidium sativum | reverse complement strand
TAGGAGAGAAGTTTGCTAGAACTTTGTGTGCAATTCTCTTAGGATTTCGACTTGTGCAATCATCGGCTAGAATTTCTTCACTCCGCGTTTTTTTCAATTTTTTTTTTTCCCTAAAAACCCCATTTCCACCAACTCTTGATGTGGATACCCTAAATTATGTTACAATTAGGATTAAAGATATCTTATTATCTCATCACCAATATCAATATAAATTAGGATTAAATGCAACCTCAATGCTTAATATATTATAATAATCTCTTATTATATTACACTCAATATTTTGGTTTATGTCTAGGATTAGCATTAAATGCAACATCAAATAATATATAGAGATTAATATTCACAACTCCCTTTTAGATTAGAATTAGGATCTTATATATAACTAAATATCAAGCAAAGTTTTAGCTAATTAAATTCTGTTAGGATTAAGATTAGGATTAAAGATATCTTATTATACAAAAACCAATATCGATATAAATTTTGTCACCATTCTGTAGGATATAATTATTCTTTTATATAATAAGATTTAAAATAGATATGAATATTTGTGATATAGTTATTATTTTATTTTATTTTAATTGTTTTAAATATATTACCGAAAAATTATAATCGTTGGATTTGACACGTGTAAACATCTAGTTAATTACTAACTTTGAGAAACCTTCATTTATATAATAAGATCATACCTCAAAAGGGTGAAGTGTTATACTAATTTTAGGTGTTCGGTTATTTTGGATTTTTGGTTTTTGGGTTATCAAGATTTAAGGTCCATTCGATTATTATTAAGGTAGGATTCTGATTCGATTCGAGTTCGGTTCGGTTTTATTTTGTAATTGTATAATATCAATAGATTCGATCTCAGATCGTTTATTTCACACAAAATATATGTTTATGAGTAGTTTTTAGTATAAATGGTTTTGGTTTGGTTAGGTAGATTTGGATTGCATATTTTAATTTAATTTAATTTAGTTTTATTTAATTTAATTATAATTTATTTAATTTATTCTATTTTAATTTATTTTATTAATTTTATTTTATTATATTTTTATATTATATAAAAAAGTTTGATTTACTTTCATTTTATTTTATTTACCATCCACACGTTGATTTATTAAGCCGTACACATATTGCTTAACGGTCTACTAACGAAGATTTAACTACGGATTAACTGAGATCATGATCAATGAAAGTTTAGATTTAAAATTAGGAAGTTTATGCATGTTATTTCAAATTTTAGATACAAAATTGATTGAAGTTTTAAGTTATGTATAAAATATCCCGATGAAAACAATTTGGTTGGTTTTAGGCCGTTTAAGATTACAATTTAAGAATCATATCATTACAAAACGAGTTGGGTCACATATGATATGATATGGCTTTAATTCCAAACCATGCAAAGAGACGGAAAGTACAAAACAAAAACTTTGAACAACGTATTGGAGAGGGCAGGTCCTCCACGATAACATAGCATGTGTCTAATGGGCCTTTTCGGGCTCAGTAATGTTTTAACGACAGTTGACATGTCCTCACCATGTCTCAACATTCATAATCCAAACTGTGACAAGATTAGCTTCGAATATTCGAATCCGTATTCAATAGTGTGGACATAAAAGCCAAAACCAAGCAAAAAACATGTATTGGATGAGGTTTTAATATTTGAGTAATTTTAGTTTTTGTTCAGTTTGGTTCTTAATCAAAAATCAAATTGAAACAAATAAAAATTAAACTGATATTTGTTAAACATATTTTTGTTACAAGTAGTCACGAATTGGAAAATAAATCAATATTAATTTTATTTAGTTTGGTTCTATCTATTCAAAATCCAACCAAAGTTTAACCAGTGCATGTTACTATACTTCTAAAATCAAAACAAAAGAAAACCAAAAAGATTAACCTGAACCCAACCAAAAAATCAATCTCTAATGCTAATCAATATCTATGATATGAAGTAGTTTTGGACATGATAACTAGAACCAAAAATCCAAACCAAACCAATTAGAAAATTTTAGTTTGGTTCAGTTCTGGTTCATTAAAAAATTGCATGGTTCTAATTTTTGAGTAACTTAAATTTTCGGTTCTGTTCGGTTCGGTTTTAATACCTAAAAAAATTATTCAGTTCCAATTTTTAGATAACTTTTGTTCTTAGTTCGATTTGGTTCGGAGAACCGAAAGTTACAAAATATGAACCAAAATTAATAAGTACTAAAATAATTTTGATTATTTATCGGACATTTGGTTACTTTTTGGGAAACCATTTGAAACCAACCAAAATTAATTTAGGACTGTTGGGTTCGTTTATCGGGAAGAAACCGAACCAAATTTTAATATATAACCATTGGTTACCGTATTTTATGAATCGAAAGAATTTGAATTGGAATCAAATTAAACTTTCGTATCTATTAGTTATAACTTTTCGGGGAGTAAAAGAATTGATTTGGTTCGAACGGAAGAACAGAATGTCAAAGGCTAATATGAAGAAAAGAAAGAGATAGATGGTGGCAGCTTTATTCGAGATCCGTGAGTGAGTGCAAAGACAAATCATAATAATAAATACGTTTTTTGTCGTAAATAATAATGACAAAAGAAATAAAAACTCTAAAATAATGATTAAATTCACTATTAAGTCAACTCACTGGCTTCCCCACCACCGCACGTTCGTCTCTCTGCTATCGTGCTCCTTTTTCACTTTTTGCTAACTTACTTTACACCTCATTTCATTAACATACGCCTTTTCTTATTTTTTTATCATTACCCTATAATTTTCCATATCATTTCAAAAGTTGCCAACTTGCTATAATATAATTGTTTTTTTTTGTTGTCCTTATCACAAAGTGTGTCAATGACATCACACTTTTTCCTCCATCAAATACATTTCCATTCTTAAATGCAAATACGTATTTTTCTAATTTGGAATTTATATTTTTCTCGATAAAAGTCAACTAATTTTACATTACCAGTTAAGAAAATTATGATATTTTAATTTTGTCTACGAATTTAGAAATTAAAAGGAGATCATCATTACTAATAAAAAACGTTGACAAAATAATTACAAGTAACCTTAATAATGATTTGTTTTGACATATATACACGTGGCAAATGGATAATATGTTAGTATAAGTCGTCGGTGGGCCCGGCCCAATAGGAAGAGTTAGAATAAGATGCCAAATAGTCAGAGCTGATAATACAAAACGACGTCGTAATAAAGACAGAATCCAATTCTGTAAAAATATAAGATATACGTGTGCTTTGTGTTTTTGAAACAAAGCACATACATACACATGTTCTTCGTTGCTGCTTCGCTGTCTTAAAAAAAAGCTTTTGCAAAGTCAAAGATACAAAACTAAGAAAGGTTTGTTTCTTCCTTTGATGTTTGAGTTTTAGTTTGTTTCTCAGATCTGCTTTGTTTTGTGTTTATGTATTGATTCTCTCTTCTGTTTCATGTAATTTCATGAACTCTGATTATGACTCTGGACTTTTTCTCTTTCTATTTCTTACTTTCTTATTTTTTGTTCTTTGGATTTGAAATTTGATTAAACTGTTGAATTTTTAAACATTTCTTGAATTTTCTACCACCGTTGATTAGAACATACAGAAATTAAACATGATTATTTTCTAGTTTATTTTCTTCGATTTCAAGGTTTTTTTCTTTTTCAATAAAAAAAAAAGCTTTTTTTCCTTTTGAAGAACCTGTCAAAATTCTGTGATCTGCTTTGAAAAATTATTACAGTAGCATTGTGTTTGTTTTTGTAGTAACATAAACTGTTTCTAGATTTGCAAAATACAAAATAGAAGATTGAAAACAGTAAACCAACTAGTTTTTATAAGTAATTAAGGAGAATATATGTATATATATACATACACACTAATTTTAATAAGTAAATATGCTGAAAATTCTTGCCAATATCATAATTTGATGTAAAATAATGAAATTAAGTGGTAATTGATTTCAGAAAAATGGAGAATTTACCACCCGGTTATCGTCCCAATGTTGGTGTTATGCTAATCAACTCGGATAATCTGGTAACATTTCATATTCAGCTCTCTGTTCATTTACAGTTTTGCCACAAGTAATTGATTGTACAGAGTTTATGACTTTTAAGTATGATTTTACAGGTATTTGTAGCTTCGAGATTGAATGTTCCTGGAGCATGGCAGATGCCTCAGGTGTGTGTGTTCAAATGCTAATGTTGGAAACTCTCTTCATAGATATTGAATGGTGTTATACTTTTGTTATCTATAGAAAACATAGCCTATAACTGATGTTCAATGTCGTTTAGATGGCAAAGATGTTCAAGAATTTGATCAGGAATCATGAGAAAAATGTTAATATATAGATAAACTAATCAATTGTGTTAAAGTTTTGAAAGAGTTTTGATTGGACGTTTACTTGAAACTGTTTTCTCTGCTTTGCAATAAGCTTAAAACCCTTCAATCTCTCTCTCTCTAAAAGTTCTTTAAACTGGGAACGTTATAGGGAGGCATTGAAGATGGGGAAGATCCAAAGTCAGCAGCAATGAGAGAATTACAAGAAGAAACTGGGGTCGTTTCAGCTGAAATTGTCTCTGAGGTTTCTAAGCTTCATTAACACTTGATACAATACTAAAAGTACCACTGTACCAATATGAATCAAAGGACTTACCAATTATACTTTGTGGCTTCTTCAATGTCTAAAACAGGTCCCAACTTGGTTGACTTATGATTTCCCACCTGCAGTAAAAGCAAAGGTTAACCGTCTTTGGGGAGGTGAATGGCATGGTCAAGCTCAAAAATGGTAAGTCCTTTGATACAGTCTAATTTCCTCAATGAAGAGAATGGCTCATTGTATTCAAACCTCACAGGTTTTTAATGAGACTGAGAAACGATGAAGACGAAAGAGAGATCAATCTAGCAAACAATGAAGCAGACTCAGAGTTTGCAGAGTGGAAATGGGCCAAACCGGAAGAAGTGATAGAGCAAGCAGTGGATTACAAAAGGCCAACTTATGAAGAAGTCGTCAAGACTTTTGGTTCTTACTTGAACGATACAGGAAGAGCTGCTAAATGTAAATCAGCTAAGTGGTAATAACTAAACCAAACATCAAATATTTGTCTTTTCCTTTTTATAAACTTTTTTTATTTTTGGTTTCTTTTTAGTGGAATTTTGGGATGCCAAAAGCTTTCTCTAGGGTCTTTTTTGTTTTGTTTTGTTCATTGATGTAAATTGGTATATTGGTACTAGAAGGTTTTGGTGTTATTTTAACGTGGGGTTATTGTAATAAAGTCTTTGTTTGGATTAAGAAAGACCTAAGTTTGTGTATGTGGTTATAACCAAATGTAAGAAATTTCTAAGGTTACATTTATTGTCATTAGCACCACGCCAAAGTACTGTATAATCAAATCTAACAAGATTTTTGTATTTCTTTTTCTAAAGGGTTCAAATTTTGTCTTTCATTATCTCTGGATCTACCATTTCTGATTATGAAATCTAAAATCTTAATACAAAGTAATAAAATACAAAGTGATAATTTGGCAACCCCAAAATCACAGTTCAGTTGTGTGTATGTGTTTTTATAGTAAGTGTCAAGCAAACTCCGAGTGTAAGAAAATAAAAATGTGGGATGATAAATTAACATTCTGAGTTACAAAACCATATTCCAAGACGCAACAAAGCAGGCAAACTTTAACAAAACCAAACCATCTTAGACAAATTCTTTAAGAACTAAGCTAAAGAGATAGGAAACGGAGAGGTAAATGATATATAATGGCTCACCGGATAAATATGAATTCACTGGCAAAGCTGCTCCACGGCAGTCACGATCTGAGCCGGTTGAACCACGGTCCACTCTTCCAGTGTACCGGCGTAAGGTGTAGGAACGTCTTGAGAAGACAAACACATCACCGGAACATCTAAATAGTCATGAAAGTTCTCGTTAATTGCAGCTGTAAGACTAGCCCCAATCCCACCGGTTCTCATACATTCCTCCACGATCAAAATCCGGTGTGTTTTCTTTACCGAGTTTCCGATCGTGTGAAGATCAAACGGTTTCAGCGACCTGATGTCGATAACCTCAGGGTCATACCCTTTGTTCACCAGGGTTTTGGCTGCCTGCATCACATGGTACCTCATCCGCGAGTAAGTGAGGATGGTTATATGCTCACCAGGTCTGACCATTTCAGCTTCTTCAAGATTGCAGATGTAGTCTTCGTCCGGAATTTTCTCCTTGAGATTGTAAAGCAAAACATGCTCGAACAGAATGACGGGGTTTTCGCTTCTTATCGCAGCTTTCATCAAGCCTTTGGCGTTGTAAGGAGTCGAGCAAGCAACCATCTGGATCCCAGGGATGGACTGGAAGTAAGACTCTAGCCGCTGTGAATGCTCAGCGCCAAGCTGGCGTCCCACTCCACCAGGCCCACGGATGACAACAGGGATGGTGAACTGACCACCAGATGTGTAGTGCAACATTCCACAGTTGTTGGAGATTTGGTTGAAGGCGAGGAGGAGGAAACCCATGTTCATACCTTCAATGACGGGTCTTAGACCAGTCATTGCAGCTCCAATGCCCATACCGGTGAATGCATTTTCACAAATAGGAGTGTCTAGAACCCTGAGGTCACCGAATCTATCAGCAAGGCCTTTGGTAACCTTGTAGGAGCCTCCATAATGGCCTACATCTTCACCCATAACACAAACTTTTGGATCTCTATCCATCTCTTCTTCTAGACCTTTTTGAAGAGCCTCGAAAAGCAATATTTCTTGTCTGCAAAAACATAAGAGAAAATTGGCTAAACGTTGTGTCGTGACGGAAAAGACATCAAAAAGACAATGATTGAATATGAACATAAAAATGTAATGGTAAAGAGAATAATGTGCTATTTGTGACAATGGATTCATCAATAAAATGCATAGACATCATCATGTATTGCTTATGGGAAAATGAAAACAACCCAGATCGCTAACATAAACAATAAGGGTATCAAAGAAAAGAGCGCATAATTGATGCATAATAAGATGGACAGTCACATAAAGTGCTGACAAAATGTTTCCTACAGAAAACAGAAATGTACTTGGGAGACGAGTATGTGTTCATGAGAAGTAACTTAACGGCTTAACCTAATCACCTAGCATGATAACCACGACTAAAGTCATCAATGATAAAGATATGCAACTCATTCAGATTTTGACATCACTATCAAGTATCAACTATCAACTTTAAGCTAGCGTTTCTTGAGACCTTGCTATATCTCGCTCTTTTCAACAGAGATCTTGTCCAATCTAGAACTAGCTATATCAAATCCTCTAGAGGTATGAGGTATTAGCAGTATTTGTTTTCAAGCAAACAAGGGAATTGCAAGGGAAACCAAAGGCACTGAAAGATCTAATCGGAGATTTGTATAAGCAGTATCTAAATCCTTCAATCAGCATGGCATGCTTATGTTCAAGAGCACAAAAGAGTTAATTAAATTCGGTAAAATCAGATTACGAAAACAAACCCAGTGCCGGCAGTCGCAGAAGTGTCCGCCTCTTTCGTCTACAACAAAAAGAATAAGAAAAAAATCGTGGAACCATTGCAGATTCAAAGGAAGGGAAAGATAAACCCTAATTACTAAATCGAAGACAAATGCATTACCGCAACAGCATTAGCAATTAATTTCTGAGATTGAGGACCTCTGAATCCAGACCCAAAGTTCTTCTTACTCGAATCAGATCCAGCCACTATACACCTCTCTCTCCTCACTACATCAAAACCAAACAACAAAACTGCTAAGATCTCACAAATTCGATCCAATACGAGAACCTAATCAGTTTAATCGCAAGATACAAACAGAGAGAATGCGGATCGATTATCAATCAAAATTCGAAATTGAAATCAGAAAGAGAGAAAGAAGAAACCGAACAAGGAAGATTTAAGCGAGAAGGAGCAACGAGTTTCATGGAATCGACGGAATTAAACGTCGAGAAGGCCGTAGCAGCTCCAGCTCCATTGATTATCGAAGACATTGTGAGACAGAGCTCGGGAAAATCTGAAGGTTTTTGGACTGTTTAAATATAAGATATACAAGTGTGTATATAAACAAAAATGGCGACACAAGCGGAGAAATCGAAGAATTATGAAAAAGCTGTGAAATTGAATTTCCTTATAGATATATATTTTTTCAAACGAATTTTATTGTGAAATCAGATCCACATGTTTACATAGTTTTCATCGCCATGCAGTACTTCTGATCTCCTGTGGTTTATCCATTGTAGTACAACCAATGAAAATATAACACGTGTACATTTCTCATTAGATTAACACGTGTATGCATCTGGATATCGAATGTATATTACTGAATGAAGAAGATCGCAGAGTAACAGTGCGTTAGCTTAACAACCTGGACCAACCGAATTACATTAGTTTAGCTACTCTTCAGATTTCAGTTGTTTTGGAGATAATGGGCCTAAGATGAATCGGCCCATTAGTAATACAGTTTTGTTTACTGTAGCCCATCCAAAATCAAAACACTCTCAATAAAACTTTCTTAGGTACCAACTGGTGCCAGCTGAATTTGAGTAATTTTTGTATTCCTTAGCTTAATTTTTATTTTGTCACCAGTTACATTTGAGGAATTAGCTGAGAAATTTAGGGTACTTTTTTAGTATTGTCTCCAATATATGCTGTTTTCAACTACTCTTTTTGTTTTTAAAATTTTTAATCCCTCACTTTAATATCTACATTTGAAAGTTAAAATAAATCATAAAGATAAAAATATGATAAACATAACTACGGAGTTGAAAGGTAAAATTGCTTTCATTATGTTTATTTATGGTGAACCAATACAGCATAAAAAGGATTATGTATGGGACGGTTAATTAGAATGGAGATACAACGACTACATCCATGGTTAGTAATAGGAGATTTTTATGAACTATCTGGTAATCATGAAAAGTTTGGAGGGGCTTTGAGGCCCGCAACGACTTTTGTGGCCTTTAATCAAATGTTACAGGATTGTGGGTTGATTGACTTCCCAAAACTCGGTAACCATTGGTCCTGGCGGGGGGGTCCGACAGACTGGAGTCGTCTGTTGCATTTTGGATAAAGCTTTTGGGAATGAAGAGTGACATGATTTATTCCCAAAATCAGAGGTTGAATATTTGGACATGATTGAGTCGGACCATCGACCAATTGTCGGACGCTTTTTCGGACAATATAATTTTAAAGAAAAGTCAATTCATCTTTGACAAACGATGGGTCAGAAAACCAGGCTTAAATGACATAATCCGGAAAAGCTGGGAGAGCCGACCATGTAGTCGAGAGGTTACTTTTAGTGATAAATTGAGAAATTGCCGGCGTGAAATTTCACACTGGAGGCAGAACACTGTTTTGTCTGGTCGACAGAACATAAATAGGCTAAAATTAGAATTGGAGGATTTGAAAAATAGTGGCTCTCCAAACACAGAGAGGATTTTGAACGTTACACAAGACCTTCGACAAGCTTATGGCGAAGAGGAGGTTTACTGGAAACAAAAAAATAGAAATAAATGGTTGCGGGAGGGGGATGAAAATATGAAGTTCTTCCATGCCCAAATGAAGCAGAGACGAGCGCAGAATATAATTATTGGGCTTTATTTGTGTGAAGATGTTTGGGTCTCAAAGGAGGAAGATATTCTCCTAGAGGCAACGTCTTATTTTTCTCGTCTTTTCCAGTAATGGGGATTCCACCATGGTTATAGATGAATAAGAGTCCAAAATTAGTGATATAGATAATCAAGTCTTAATGCGGAAACCTAATGCTGAGGAAGTTAGACAAGCTCTATTCTCGATGGACCCGAGTAAAGCGTCCGGGCCTGATGGGCTAACGGCTTTGTTTTTTCAGGAGGCTTGGGACTCGGTAAAGGACGATATGGTTATTTTGGTTAATAATTTCCTTAGTTATGGTAATTTTGAGTATAGCTTGAATAGGAAAAGTATATGTCTGATTCCGAAAGTTTCTCGACCGACACGGATGATGGAATTTCGCCCAATTAGTTTATGCAATGTGGCATACAAAATCATATCTAAAGTAATGTGTTTGCGGCTGCGACGGGTGTTACCCAAATTAGTGTCAGAGACGCAATCCGCGTTTGTAGCTGGGAGACACATCTCAGATAACATATTACTAGCCCAAGAGATGTTTCACGCTCTACGGACAAATAATTTGGTAAAGGGCAAACATATCGCAATAAAAACAGACATGAGTAAAGCCTACGATAGAGTAGAATGGAACTTTGTTGAGATCTTGCTTAGGAAGTTGAGTTTCAGCGACGCATGGATAAGATGTATCATGTATTGTATTACAAGTGTGGAATATTCTGTACTGATAAACGGGATCCCTGGGAGTTGTATTCAGCCAAAGTGAGGTCTACGGCAGGGGGATCCTTTATCGCCTTATATTTTTATACTTTGCACGGAGGTGTTAATCTCGAAGTTACGGAGAGCATAACAGTGTGGATTAATTACGGGTATCTTGATTGCTCGGACTAACCCATCTATAATGCACTTGTTATTTTCGGATGATAGTCTTTTCTTTTGTAAATCATCAAGAGAAGAAACACAACAAATTTTGAGGATACTTCAGGAATATGAGTAAATATATGGTCAGCAAATAAATTTTGCGAAGTCATATATTCAGTTTGGTCAGGGATTACCAGATTACGATAGAGTGGAGTTACAACAAACTCTAGGAATCCATAATATGGGTGGAATGGGGTCTTACTTAGGGTTACCTGAGAATATTGGCGGAGTGAAAACGAAGATTTTCGCTTTCGTTCGAGAAAAACTTAGAGACATGATAAATAGTTGGTCTTCTAAATTTTTATCAAAAGTAGGCAAGGAGGTTTTGATAAAATTAGTCCTTACAGCGCTGCCTACATATGTGATGTCCTATTACCGTCTCCCAAAGATGGTTGTCTATCAGTTAAAAGAAGCAATTGCGGATTTTTGGTGGTCCAACATAGGAACATCAAAGGGGATTCATTGGCAAAAATAGACAAACATATGTAGACCCAAGTCAGAAGGTGGATTAGGGTTTCAGGTATTAGAGGATTTTAATTTGGCTTTGTTAGCAAAACAACTTTGGCGGCTTATTGAAAACCTGGAGTCACTTTTGTCTCGCGTTTTGAAAGGCCGATACTTTAAGGATACCTGCCCATTGACGGCTACATTGAGGGCTAATCAATCCTAAGGATCGAGGAGTATAACCTCGGCTAGATCCTTGGTATTGAATGGTGTGATTAGGAAGATATGGGATGTGATGAAGATTAAAGTATGGGAAGATCCATGGATCTCAGATATTATACCACGTCCGGCGATAAAGCTGACATTTACATTGTTTCATGACCTCACAGTGGATCAATTTATTGACCAAAGTTCAGGAACATGGAAGGAGATTTTGGTCCATCAATACTTTGATCCTATTGACGTCCAAATTATATTGGGTATTCGATTCCAAGACGGCCGTGACCTGGTTGGCAATACATAAAGACATGTTGGTATTTGGTCAAATCGGGTTACCATACTGAGGAAACATTTTCGATGCATGTGGGCTGTTCAGGTCCAAATTTTCAGGCATTATACAAAATGGTGTGGAAAATTACTGCCCCAAACAAGATTCATCATTTCTTGTGGCAAATGTTATCACGTTGTGCTGCAGTTAACCAGAATCTAAGAGATTGGGGGATTAATTGTGACCCAAGGTGTTACAGATGTGGGGTGGAGAGTAAGTCTATTAATCATGTTCTCTTCAAGTGTCCTTTGTTTATTGAGACATGGGCCCTATATGGTATCCTATCTTCAATACATATATTCCCAGGGGACTAAATATGGTATAATTTAGATTACTTATTTTGGCGGCTACCAGAGAATAGCGATTACAAATATTTTCCTTGGATAATCTGGAATATCTGGAAGACTAAGAATGAACATTGCTTCTCGAATATAGCCATAGACCCCCATAGTATTATAACAAGGTCGATGGCAGAATATGAGGAATGGTCAAGGGCTCGTGCACAACTAGTAGTTCCTTGGTATTGGCCAGCGGGTCACACTTATACAAGGAAATCCTCATGGATTTTCCCTTCTACAACCAATGCAGGGTTCACGGGGATCATGTGTTTCATGGACGCTTCCTAGAAGATTATGGACCTTAGGACGAGGTTATGTTGGTTCGGCTTTCTAAATTCGGTAGAGAGTGTTTGTTCGGAGTGCTCGATGTGTCAATCGGAGTTTGACGGCTCTACATGCGGAGATAGAAGCTATTCTTTGGGCCATGGAATCACTGTTGGTAATCCAAGTTGTGGAGGTAGAGATGTCGACAGATTGTGAGACAGTGTTGGAGGTCTTGGACAAACCAGGGGATTGGCAAGCTTTTCTCCTAGGAAGACTTCACACGGTTATCTTTTATGTTTTCATCTTTTTCGCTTTCAATAATTCTTCGTAATCTCAATTATAGGGCTAATGTTCTAGTCAAATTTGTTAGAGATCAAAGATATAATTGATTGTAAAAAAAAGTCGTTTCATCTTTTGGCACCTTATACGTTGATAAAAAAAATCACTTACTTTAATATCTACAATAATGTTGATCTATTATGACGTATCTGTACCAACATTAATAACTATCATAATGACTTGAAATAAAATGCTCCCGTTTAGTATGAAACAATTTTCTTTAAAACTCATTCATATTTTTATTAATATCATCTTTTATATCATCATCCTTCTCTCTCTCTC
>JAKUCM010009993.1:0-18554 GCA_023374145.1 Lepidium sativum | reverse complement strand
TATCTTTCTTTTCTACGTATATTATCTAATTGGTGCTTCTCAAATGTGTGTATAATATACATTAATTTTTTCTTCAGCAACTAAATCAATAAAATTTAATCTCAAAATTCAAACTCTATAATGTTAGGTTACATATAATCGACCTCCGGTTAGACAAAATTGAAACATATATTTGAACCAATGCACTTCTTCACATTACATTAATGCTTTTAAGATTATAAAAGTCCATAACATAAATATATCTTACAGAAAATTACTTTAATTAGGTGGTTAGTATTTATCTTTGCAGTCTTCCTTACCATAATTCAGCTTCAAATAAATACGTAACATGATTAGGTTTATAATTTGAGTTATGAATTGGATTTCATTGATATAAAATTATTGAAAAATATAAATATATATATACTAATCATATCTAAAATAACAAGCGGCATTTAGCCTAGTGGCAGGTGGTAAGTCCACAAGAAACATGCGCACTTACACATCCTGGGATCGAGTTCCCCCGCTTGCATTTACAAGAAGTTGGCTAATGGGCCGGCCATTTGTAGCTCAATATTGACAAAAAAAAATTATACCCAAAATATATTCAATAAATTTCAAAATAATAAAGATGGAAAATTCCATATTCCTACTCCAAGAAAAATCAGGTAGAGGGGACAAAAGTGGTATCAAAATCCAAAAGAGGAGAGACTATAAAAACTGATAGCATTACCATAAATTCCAAAACCAAAATTTAAAAAAATATAAATGAGAAGAAGTAAAACATGAAGAAAATATAATGAAGGGACAAGTTACATTAAAAATAATTCAGAAGCAAAAACATCTTAAACCCTACTTTTGTTTCTATCCCAAAAACACTCTTCATGAGTTTTCAAATCAACATAATCCCAAATATTATCGGATTTTGGGTCACTTTGTCTTATATATCACATCATTTTTCGTCTTTTAGTCAATCTGTATCTTACTTTATCTCATCAACATATCTATAGAATTCACATGTTAAATTTGGAAACAGTACTTCAATTAAACTTACATGACTACAAAAGTGCCCCACTTTGTATGCAACTTTAATCAGATTGAACCAATGCAACCAAATCTTCATAACAATATATAACCACAAGAATACGTCTCGATACTGTTATTTCATTGTGAACATGAAGACCACTACTTTTTTTATAAATATAATTAGGGTAATATGGTTCAACGTACAGAAATAAGATCAGTTTTAGTCCAGGCAATTTTCTTTTTTTCTTTTTTGGCCAATTCAACGGATCTATGAGTTGATAGGCCATGAGATCCGATTAAATTCCAGATATGTGAATACCCATGAATATGATTTTATTTCTAAAAAACTCAAACCGGTAATACTATAATAGCATAGTACTATCTTCCCAAATACTAGTGATAAAACTTAGACCACATCCACATAGCTGACCGCTTTAATTTTAATCAATAATTTTAACGATAAGATCCGATCTATAATTTAAGATCTCTCAAAATCTAAACTTTATTATGTAGAATTACACGGTATTTTAAAAATTGAATTCCAATTACATAAAACTGTAACTATTGACAAAAATCCCTTCTCAGGATATAATCTTATTTTGATGTATGATTTAGATAAAGAGTTAATTTAGTGTGTGTGTATATATGAAGCATGTAGAAATTAATGACTTGGATCAAAGTTATATATATGCTAATCAATTATCAACTTGCAAGATAAGAATGTGTGAGGCCAGGTGTACTTTGATATGGACATTATAATGCCACATCTCTTAACATTCTACCACACAATTAAAGATCAATTTTGAAGTATTTTTTGTTGATTTTTTCCTCATTTAAATTAGTTGTTGAAATATGATTCTCATATTTAAAGAGAGAAGCCAAATGACATGCATGCATGCAATTAAAACGACAAAATGAAATAATGAGTTTAACACTGACTAAAATGTCTACTGTGATTGTGTGTGAAAGCCACAACTCTTGTGGACTCAGACAAAATACTGTTTCTTTACGTGGACATTTGCTCTAAGAACTTAGGACATCGATAACATATTATCTGAATTTGAACTTTCTCTTACAAAGAATTTCACCTAGTTTTTCTAGTCTTTAAATTTAGTATGCAACTATCAAAGACGGATGGTTCAATGGTTTAGTTACTTTATAAATTCTCAAGGCACTAGAGATTGAACATTTTACCTATAATAATAGAAACAATATTTAAAAGCCATTAAACTAGTTGACAAAAAAAATTTAGTATTCAACTTCAATTCTAGCCACCTAAATGATCAGATATATTTTCGATTTAATGTATAGAAATACGTACATAAAGGTATTGTACAAAATGGTTCCTATTTCTGTAAAGTAAATAATATTTTAAAAATAAGTCTTAGTATATATTGGGGCAATCATTTCCGCAATCATTACTTATATTATTTAATTTTTCTAGTTTGCATCTTCTTCGTTCTGACATGTTAGACCGACGATAGATTTTTTTAGTCGTTTATTATAAATAAAAATTTTACATACTGTAAATGGAATAAAATCCAGATGGAAACAAAAAAAATTCTTATAGCTTTTACTACTTTTATTTGAGATATAACTACGAACATAACTACCCAAACTATACTTCCAAAAAGTACATATTTAGACAATTTACTCATGTTCTTACTTACACATTTTTTTTGTTACTCCTACTTTTTCAGGTAGAGGGTTCGATCTCTGGTGCCTTAAAGATTTGTAAAGTGACCACACCACTGAACCACCTGTCATCGGCTTCTTACTTACACATCTAACTAACCTCTTGTAATGATCTCTTAACAATAAATAATTATCTCAAAAAATTATAAATTATAAAAGTAAAAAAAAAAAACGAGAATTTGGCTCAATACGCTCATGATATTATATTCTAAATGTTGGCATAACTCATAACAATATAGCCTCGTGGTGGGGGCTAATCACAGAACCATTGCTTGGAATGTTTACTTTATACTTAATGTTTCTTAAAGTACTTAATTATTTCATTAATTAAACCCCAAATTGTATTATCATCTTCTTAATTTTCACATTCTTTATCTCTGCATTTGGGTTTGATGGTCCACAGTATATAAATAATATATTTTTCTGAAGAGATAAAATTATATTTTGGTATTATTATATATACTTCTTGGTAATCAAAATTCTCGTCTCTTTGGTAATCAAATATATTGGGATCTAAAATGATATGATATTTGATTGATCCCGAAACCTTTAACGGTGAGATCAAAGACGATTTGGAGAATCCATAAGTTAGGTAAATAGTGGGATTAGAGATTATTAGCATATAACAGATTTGGTGGATCGCTTTATTGATTATATTGACCCGTAAAGATATATTCTTTGTCCAAATAATTCCAAATTTTAACATGGATTAATATCTTAACTCATATTAAATATTTTGACCAATTATCTTTGACAATATTTTATGTATCAACACTATCACATGTTTATTTCCAAATTAGCATAAATATTATATTAAAATGTAGTTAAAAACCGATTTATAATCAAACTTCCTCAAACCCGCTCTAATAATATTATGTAAGACAAATACAAGTCAAAATTTAAATATAGACAGTCGTAGTTGTATTCAACCATTTAATCAAAACTAGTTTTCAATTTTTTAAAAATATTTTAGTTTTAAATATAATTGAGAACCAATAAAACTTTCCAAATTGTTGAATTTCTAAGATTAGTAAAGTGTAATTATTTTTTTGCACTATTAATATCTATAGGGTGTGAAAGATCGACTAAATTTCAAGTTTTCCAAATGTAGCTAAGAATATATTTTAAATAAACATATTAAGAAAAGAAGAAAAAGGCAAATCCCTGAAATTAATGAGGAAACCCGAGGTTGGTTTACGAAACCAATTTGAGTAAATTAAAAATATTATACGTCTTTTCTTGATTCTTGGTTATTAAAATTGATATAATATATAAGTTGACCAAAAAAAATTAAGATAGAGAATCATTGCAAGTGGTTTAGTTGGGTTGCCTCTGATCTACCTTGACATCAAGTGATGAGTTCAAATCCTATACAACTTCAATTGGACTATTTAACTATAGATCATACTTTGTCGATCAAAATGGAAAAATTCCAAGTATATCTCAGGTTTAGGTTAATACTCTTTCATAATGTAAGTGGTGTTAGTATGAGAGCACAAGAAATCCATTATAGTTTATCTTCTATTCATTTTAAGGTACGAGCTCTTTTATGAACATGCCTAGCCTTATGTCTCCAGATAACATAATTGAATTTGGTAATGGATTTTGCTAAAATGTTCAAGATAATGAAAGATCTAAAAGGGTCGACCAATTTTCCTTCCTATAATAAAGATTTTAGAAGATTTAAGAGTCTCATCAGTTATTTTTTGTTGTCTTTGATTCATGAATCAGTTAAATACAAAATTAATTTTCTAGCTCATAATATTAATTTCTTTTTAGGAATTTGTATTTTTAAACTTTGAATTTACCCTAAATCTCTTCAGCGCCATTTGTAACTATCCAAGCTGATTTTTGTTTATTATTTTGCAGATAATTAATGTTTATGTCATTTTTTCCTTATTCACATCAAATTGTCATAAAAGTAATTTGATCGATTATTCTAGTTGATTATTGTTAGGTTTTTAATATCTAAATAATCACGTTATTCTTTTTTTTGTCAACGGCAAATTATATTGAGGTACAATTGACCTGCCAAATAGCCAAATTTCTACGTAATGTAGACAGGAAGATTCGATCTCTGGTTGTGAAAATGAGCTGCCTTATGTAGACTTACCGTCTGCCACTAGGCTAAAAGCCATTTGTTCCATCATCGTTATTATATACATTAGTTTTTTTTATGGATATACGTCAAATTAAATCAAGAAAAAAATATAATTAAGACACGATTAGAAACTTTGGACCAAAGTCCAAACCAATTACATGTGTTGGTAATTTTTTGTATAGTGTGTCATTAATTTAAAGACAGTCTAGTATTATTAGTTAAGTTAATCCACAAATTTTTGGTTTAAAGATTTTAAAAAAGTAATTAAATATTCAATTAGGTACTTCGAAGGTATCAACGGCTTATTCCGTTTTGGGTGGGACCCGCATCTCCATTAATGACTACATATATGATTGTATGACACGTGTACGGTCGTGATTCATGGATAGAAATATTCTGCTGTTGTGTAGGTCAAGCAGATATTTGAGTGTTAAAAATGTTGGCAAATTCAATTAAGAAACGTATAATCATTATTATCTTCATTTCTTTGGCTTTATTAATTCATATAATAAGAAGTGATTTGAAGTTTAACGATATCTCATTAGTCCAACCGGAATCCAAAAAAATCTACCCAAAATTAATCCAAAATTTTAGGTTCAGATTTAATTCAAGTATAAACAAAAGTAATCATCAGATGCAAGTGGCATTTAGCCTAGTGGTAGGTGGTAAGTCCACAAGAGGCATGCACACTTGCATATTCTGGGATTGAGTTCCCCCGCTTGCATTTGCAAAAATTTGGCTAATGGGCCGGCCATTTATGGCCCAATGTTGACAAAAAAAAAGAAGTAATCATCAGGTTTTGGTATAGTGTATCCATGGATATCAGATCGAGTCCGAGTATTATATGGTATCCGAATATCCAAATATTCGAAACTATACCCGAATACTCAAATGTATTACCGAATATCCAAAAATATATCTAAATATATATCTGAATATCCGAAAATATATTCGTATATCTAAATATCTAAAAATTTTGGATATTTTTTTGTCATATATTAGATTTTTTCTAATTTTTTTTGTCATTAATCGTAATCGAAACTGTAACCAACCGAATTGGTTTCGGTTGTTATAAATATAAAAATTATAGACCCAAATTGATCCAAACTCGGAAAGACCTGAATTAGATTCGACCGAATAATGTTCGGTTTCAAACTAAATACTAAAATCCTATATTCGAAATACTCGAATCTGATCTGAGTAATACTTAAAACCGATCTAAATACTCGAATGCCAAACGCTAAATCCACCAAAACTAATAACAATCTAATTAATGTGATCTTCAACTCTTCTCCGTTATAATGACTAATGGGCCCGGCCTGTTTTTGGTCCGTTGTTGCCTAATTTCTTTTTCTTAAAAAGAATAAAATTAAATAATGTGAAATATTTAATAGCAAAAAGCCTGCGGATATTCTTGCCTAGAAAATGTCTTTAACACTATACTGCTTTATATATATTTGGAAATATTCAAACATATTATTTAAGTTTTCAAATTTTGAAATTCTAATTTTTCATATTAGTGTCTCGTTAGCATTTTGAAGATAGATAGAATTAAATCTCGCCTAAAAAATGAATCTAAACGTCCTAGACTTTGTGATCAAGTGGCAAAAAGACAAAATTAATATACCAACATGCTTCAAGTTCGATTTTATCTTTGGTACGTATCAAAAATACATTATCTTAAACACATGCACAAATATAGATATTTGTTTTCAGCCTAGTTACATATCCGGAAAAAAAAATTATCCGTAAACTGCACTTTCATAAATTCGAGATTTATCTTAAATTATCAAAAATTAAAGAAAAATACAAATTAAAAAATCCGATTAAAAAATATATTCGATGAAGTGGTTGAATACCATTTATACTATTTTTATTATCCGAATTCAACTAAATTCGATTATATTAAGGACGTAACATCTAGGATAAATAGCTTTGTATAAGTAGAAGACAACGAATGAGACGCTGTAATATGAATGAAGACAGAGCGAATCTATTGGATCACTCAGGTTCCAAACCAAAACTACAAGACCTCATTATGATGTTACTCACAATTAACTAAACCTTGAGCTTGCAAAACCTAGAGAAAAATGACTTGTCGTGATTCAGATTCATATATACGTGTATGGTGATCATGATCGTTATTAGTTTAGAGATAAAGAGACAAAAAGTTGTGGGCTTTACCAAAACCCAAGATTTTGTCACATTGGCTCTGTTTTGGCTCTTAAACTAGTTTGTTACTGAAAGCTCTGAAATTCATAAAGGTTAAAACTTTTGATCTGAAGTCAATGAAACTCATCAAATCTGAACAACCCACAATGCAAAAAGATAACTTCAGATAGACTTAACGAACTAGTAGTTTGTTAATGCAGAAACTAGCAATAACAAAGATCAATGAAAAGAAAGAGATCTTGTTATGACTTAATGTTCGATTAATAGACTATTGTTTCGAGAGAAACAAAGTAGCAAGTATAGGAGCACACAAAATTTATACGAGTTCAAGTATCGAATGAGTACCTTACGTCTTGGCTTGACGGCACAAGAAATCCACTATTATTCTCGTTAGTTACATAGGTTACAACGCACTCCTTTTATAGGAGTTAGAACATAAAGTAAAGAATAAGATCTCAGAGAGATCTTATGTCTATCTCTTATCAACCTAACTAACTCTTATCAACAAACTCTCTTTATCAAATCTTATGGAATGATTGATCCGACTATTTCCTAGAGACAACCGAATAACAATCATTAACCAATGACCTTCAATTGTCTCTTTGTACCATCATGAACCAAAACCGGTTCATGATTAAGTGTGTTACTTGTCATCACTCTACAAGTATAATCATTAAAAAGTCTTGTTTTCAATTCTAACTCAGGTTTTTGGTTCGTGTAACCGATGATCTTCATTGTATGGTAGGAGTCTAGCCTCTTCTTCTTTTCTTCTATTCGGAGTGCCTTAATTTCAGAAAATCTTTTTTTTTTCACTCTTTCCTTTGATCCGGCTCATAAAATTCGATACAGAAGTTATACCTTTCAATTTCATATCAGATTTTCGAAGTTTCTTTCCTTTTTTCGGTGTACTCGAGCTATAAAATCAGGACTTCCCGGTATCCGAACTCGCTTTTACTAGATTTGAGTTTTTTCAAGTGGATTCGGTTTTGGACATTGAGTTCGTTCAAGCCAACCACTAACATAGTTCAAGTTCACCAGTTTTTAGTTTTCTTTTTTTTTGTTCTAGAAACTAAATGACAAGTTGGAGAGATGGAGAGGAAAGACATAAGCATATGGCTAACCACATGTGGTGGGGATTCAAAGATCTGATCTGGACCGTTAATCACAAGAAAGATTTTGTTATTGGTTTTTGACAGATGTGTGAAAGAGAAAGTGTGTCCTGCAAAATGTTCTCTAGATGATGGGACACACTTTTGCTTAAAACTTGCTCTTACTGCTACCGACAAGCTTAGCTTTTTTTCCTTTCTACTAAATCTATCTTTATTCTCCATTAACTTGTATAAAACACTCAGCTTCCACGAAGCCTCATCTTCATCTTCATCAACTTGTCTCTCTCTCTATATATATCTCTCTTCTCTCTTCTAAGCAAAACAACTAACAAAGCTGTAATCTTGGAGAAATTTTGTGAAAATGGTTGAATTTGTTAACCTTAAGGAAACTGAGCTGAGGTTAGGATTACCAGGAACTCAGAATGAAAGTGAAGAAAGAGTTTCCAGCTGCAATAAGAGAGCATTTCCAAGTGATACTGATCAGAATGAGATTGAATCATCATCTAGGAAAACAGAAACAACACCTCCTAGAAAGTAAGTTAACTTAAAACACAAGATTTCTCTGAATCTGAATCAGTTTATTGACATTGTTTCACTTTTGCAGGACTCAGATTGTTGGATGGCCACCAGTTAGATCTTACAGAAAGAACAACACAAAGAAGAATGCTTCTGATCATGAGGGTCAAGGAATCTATGTGAAAGTAAGTATGGATGGTGCACCATACTTGAGAAAAATCGATTTGAGTTGTTACAAAGGATACACAGAATTACTCAGTGCTTTAGAAGTGATGTTTAAATTCTCTGTGGGAGAGTATTGTGAAAGAGAAGGATATAAAGGTTCAGAATTTGTGCCAACTTATGAAGATAAAGATGGTGATTGGATGCTCACTGGTGATGTTCCTTGGGAGTAAGTCTACTTTCATATATCTTTAACAAATCAACATTTTTGTAAAGTGTTCTTATGGGTTTTGTTCATTGTTGCAGGATGTTCGTATGTAACTGTAAGAGACTAAGGATTATGAAAGGATCAGAAGCTAAAGTTTTAAGCTGTGGTGTATGATACAAAGCTTCACAAAACCTAACCTCAAAAAAAACAGAGTTTTATCTCTGTCTGTGCTTGTGTTCTTCGGTTCTCAGGCAAGATCTATGTTCATCAGATTGAATCCAAGTCAAAGCCTTTACCACATCGGTGAAGTTTGAGTTTAGAAATGCTTAATGGTATTAAGCATATGGAACTGGAGCCTAATTAGTTTTTGTTTTTGTGTATTAACACATAATTAAGTGTTATGAGTTGTCTTGAAGTGTTATGAATTGTTACATATCCATACATCAAAATTCTTCTCTGGCACATTCATAATCTATTCATATACTTCATATATAAAATTAGTCTTATAAGCAATGTAACCAAACGTCCACAAGAGACATGCGCATTTGCACATTCTGGGATCGAGTCCCCTCCCCTTGCATTTGCAAGAATTTAGCTAATGGGCCAGCCATTTGTGGCCCAATGTTGACAAAAAAAAAAAGCAATGTAACCAAATGTTGTGTTTCGTAAAATAGAGTCCAATAAAGAGCACCGTGGTTAGTTGTAACATATAATGGGTTTTTTTGTTTTTAGGTAGAAATCTGAAAACTCAGTTCCGAACTTTATTAAGAAAATAAATAATTTAAACCCGGATTCTACACATAATCGTAGAACCACAAACATCCGCACTCAACACGGTGGCACTATGAAAACCTATAGTAAAAACGTATAATGAGTTTTTTTGTTTTTAGGTAGAAATCCGAGAACTCAATTCCCGAACTTTATTAAAAAAAAATAAACAATTTAAACCCGGATCCTACGCATAATCGTAGAACCACAAACATCCTCACTCAACACGGTGGCACTATGAAAACTTATAGTAAAAACGTATAGTTCGCTAACTTATCTGCAAAATGATTAATTTTCTTATATACATAGAAAAAATAGATAATCCAGTTTTTCGATGGGATCTTTTTAATAACATCGACAACATCCAATACATATTCCAAACTTACTCTTAAAATTTTCTAAATGTTAAGATTTATTTGCCTTAAGATATAATATTTAAATTATTAGACCGAACAACTAACCATAAAAAAAAATCGGCAATGCATAATGTGGTTTGTAATTTTGAATTTGTGTGCCACACAAGAATGTTTGTTGTTAATTTTCTTTAATATATTTCGAGTTTTGTCACACCATTTTGCTCATAATCATTGGACATATTCAATAAACAAAATATTTTACCTTCACGAAAACAAATTTATTTATTTAAAAATTTATTCAATGATTTTTTCTTTCATTACTGATTGTTTTTTGTTTTGAAATATATGTTGGTTCTTTAATATAACAAGCGAGAAGATCAATCATATACGATACTCAAAATCTTATATGAATAACGATAAATAAATACAACAATTTTTAAAATAAACAATACAAAGAAATCCAAGTGTTGTCAAAATCGATGTGTCGAATAACGTTCAAATGATTCCTAACTTAATTACGAAATTATCAATGAAATGATTCCTAACTACTAACTATTATATTTAAGATGTCTTCTTAACTTGTAAATGTTAAATCATGAAGGAGTAGTTGAATGTTGAAGATCTTACGTTACAATTAATTGCTACTCTCTGATTGATGCTGCTAAATTTTTTTTTTTTTTTTTTTTGTCAACGACATATTATATTGGGCCACAACTGGCCGGCTCAATAGCCAAATTCCTACATAATGTAGGCATAAGGACTCGATCCTGGGTTATGCAAATGTACTGTATTAAGTGGACTTACCGCCTGTCACTAGGCTAGATGCCATTTGCATTGATGCTGCTATTTTCTTATATATATGTAAGCTTCACAATCAAAAAAATATACAAAAGAAATAATAAACGAATAATGATTGTAACAATCATATAAAATATTAATAGAACTTTAAACCCCAAAAATATACCATAATATGAAACTACATCTTGATGTAGAAAACTAAAGATGTGACTTCTATGAATTATTCTTGCCAAAATTACTGTTTGGTTAGAAATTTATAGTCACTTTCTATTTTTATATAAATATTATCTAATTTTGGGTGACTTACTACACAATCTTTCTATAAATTTTCGACACGTAATTCACAACAAGATCTAATCATCTCTATTATTAAACTAACCAATATATCAATGCAAAATTCATTACGCACACAAACTACAATTTATAGTATTAAATGACTCTCATCTTGAACCATTGTAGGATAAATTTCTAACAAATCGTACCATTGAACAATAATATATAGAATTTGTAACAACTCGTACCAAAAAAGAAATTGGTATAACAGTTTTGTAAGAATCAAAATGAGTCGAAGCTAAATCGAATAATGAACCAAAATATGAATGTTATAAAATGAATTCTCGTCTCAATTACGACCTACGATTTACCTAACAACTAACTATCATCGCCACAACTGGAAAGTTCGAAAGAATTAAATTATAATGATAACTATATTTGTTTATTTCTCTTGTGATAAAAAAATAAATTTAGATTTATACTTTTGTCTCTGGTTTATGAGTAGTCTATTTTAGTTTGGAAAGGACCATACTTGTAGAGTTATAGTCTTTGTAGAAACAATAAATAATATAGATTTTTTGTTTTGTTTTGGCCAATAAAGACCGAAATTTAAACATTTATATGAATTATGTTTTCTGATTATAACTACAAATTTAAAATTTAAAATTTTCAAATGACTAAACGTTTTAATGTATTTTTACAACAATAAATATGTAATTATGTTTAATAAAATCATAAATTCGACTATAATATAGATATAATACTACATATTCTATGAATATATATTATATGCTAAAGTCAAGTAATTACTATACCCAATTATTATACAATATTAAATATTATACTAATATTTATTTCGCATGTTTACGGTGCGAGTATCGTACGATCTTTTATTTAATGTTAAAAAGTAACTATATAAGACCTTTGTCTTGAGCAGGCACAATATTATTTTAACTGTGTTTTTAATAATTTTTTATTTTAAAGTTTATTTCTCGACTATTTTAAAAGTTTCATTTCTATAATTTTATATTTAAGGATAATATCCTTTCAATTTAAAAAATAAATTTTTTCATTTTTCTATTTTTATGTTAAATAATATTTATATCTATAAAACACGAAATGAACATAAAGGTGATGTGATTTGGACAAAAAATTGTCGAAAGTACATAACCTTTTGACATTTACATGTAAGAAGTTACTATTACGATCTACTCCATCATTTTCATTTTTAATTTTTGCAAAAACAATATTGTTTTGGTAAATTAAATTCTTCCTAGCATTATTTCTGAGAACGAGTATTCATTGAGTTTCATTAAATGGCCACACTTTGACTCTTCAGCCATTAAACATTGGTTGGAGTTAGTTGTGTCTCTCTCCAACGAAATTATCCTTACTCTCTATTTTATATATCTAAATAGGGAATAGGATAATTTTTAGATGAAAGAAAAATTTAGAACATGAATGAAGATTTATTCATCTAATTTAGAACATAAATGAAGACTTGGTAATCTAAATATTCATTTATACAATTTTGTTATTAGTTAAAAATTTCGGATGAAATATTGATTGTCGGTATGATTGTATGTGTAATAGCATCTATTATACGAGGAATATCAATGAACCTGATTATTGCGATTGCTCAGAATATCCTTTTAGCGGATGTCCAACCACCCATAGTCTTCCTAGATTCTAGAGTGCCATGTGAATGTTCTTATAGCAAACACAAATCCAATTTTTAGGTGGCAGAAATTCATATAGATATATAGATGGATATTGATATATAAAACATGTTTGATGGATCTAGATCAAAACAGGAATCAATTGATAGTTAGGTCATCGCCACAACAATAAACATAGAGACTACGTCCCATAATATACTTCTTAATTAGACTCTCTTCCTTCTCTTTCTATAACTTTGCCTATAAATTCTAAATAACACACTCCAACTTTCTAGGCCATAAGTTACATCTTTCTCTTCATTGAACTCTCAATTTTCAAAACCAAAAGAGACCTACCATCAATGACAACCACTGATGCAACAAGCAATAAACTCCCAAACTTTCTCTTATCGGTACGTCTCAAATATGTTAAACTTGGTTACCATTACTTTATCTCTAACGCGATCTATATCCTCCTCCTCCCTCTCCTCCTCGCGGCCGCGACCTCCACCTTCAAATTCTCCGATCTCACACTCTTATTCAACCACCTCCTCAATTTCCATTCCCTCTCTTCAACTATCTTAGCTTCTCTTCTTATCTTTCTAATCACTTTCTACTTCACAACTCGTCCTCGCAAAGTCTTCCTCCTCGATTTCGCGTGTTACAAACCCGACTCTTCACTTATATGTACAAGAGAAACATTCATGGATCGGTCTCAACGTGTTGGTATATTCACAGAAGAGAACCTTGCTTTTCAACAAAAGATACTTGAACGTTCTGGTCTTGGACAAAAGACTTACTTCCCTGAAGCTCTCTTACGTGTTCCACCAAATCCTTGTATGTTCGAAGCGAGGAAAGAAGCTGAAACTGTTATGTTTGGAGCCATTGATGCAGTGCTTGAGAAAACTGGTGTGAAGGCTAAAGATATTGGGATACTTGTGGTGAATTGTAGCTTGTTTAATCCAACACCTTCATTATCGGCTATGATTGTGAATAAATATAAGCTTAGAGGAAACATTTTGAGCTATAATCTTGGTGGAATGGGTTGTAGTGCTGGTCTAATCTCTATCGATCTCGCTAAACAGCTACTTCAGGTAATTTCAATACAATTTTACAATCTTTATTTTGTTTTTTTGAGAAAGGGTTTGGAGGTTTGGGACTTTCTTTAGCTTTCTTCATGTCATAATAATCTCTAAATTTTTGGTAATTGATTTACTATGAAAACTGGTAAAAAAATCTAGCTCCTTTAACGACCATGTGATTTAGTTCTATGGTTAATTCTTTATTCAGAAAAAATGAGAAATAATGATAATGATATATATATATATATATTATTTACCCTTTTATTATAAAACATCAATTCATTTAATGTTAATATGAAAACATCAATTCATTTATGTATATATATGAAATATCAACTTTTAGATAGATAAATGAATTGATGTTTTGTATACATTTAAGGTTAATATTTTTATAACATCCATACAAAAAATGATAGGTTTGGTGAACAAATATCACCAAAAAGAGAGGTTATTTAAGAGTAGAAGTTTCCATAAGTACTCAATACACGTAAGGTCTTACTTTTGGTGCCATGCATGTTTCACTATATTTACTTCTCCAACAATAAAATAAATTTTTTTCAAAAACACACTAAAACCAAAATAAAATAGAAAATGTATTTGTTCAAGTAGTTAAATTTATCTTTTGCGGTCTTTTTTATTGAAGTTTGACTTAAAAGCATAACTCCGAGTAATATCGTTTGGTGGAAAGAGATTTGAGACGTAGATATATAAGATTTTGTCGATCTGATTGCTAACAAAAAACAATTAATGTATATGCAGGTTCAACCAAATTCATATGCACTAGTAGTGAGCACAGAGAACATAACCTTAAATTGGTACTTAGGCAACGACCGATCAATGCTTCTCTCTAACTGCATTTTCCGAATGGGCGGTGCCGCCGTTCTCCTCTCGAACCGCTCCTCCGATCGCCGCCGCTCCAAATATCAACTCATCCACACCGTGCGTACACACAAAGGAGCTGATGACAACGCCTTTAACTGCGTTTACCAACGTGAAGACAACAACGACAACAAACAAATTGGTGTCTCACTTTCCAAAAACCTAATGGCTATAGCTGGAGAAGCTCTTAAGACGAACATAACCACTCTTGGACCATTAGTTCTACCAATGTCCGAACAACTTCTCTTCTTTGCAACACTTGTGGCTCGAAAAGTCTTTAATGTGAAGAAGATAAAGCCTTATATTCCTGATTTTAAGCTAGCTTTTGAGCACTTCTGTATCCATGCGGGAGGTAGAGCTGTACTTGATGAGATTGAGAAGAATTTGGATCTTTCTGAGTGGCATATGGAGCCTTCGAGGATGACTTTGAACCGGTTTGGGAATACTTCAAGTAGCTCACTTTGGTATGAGCTCGCATATAGTGAGGCTAAAGGTAGGATTAAGAGAGGAGATAGGACTTGGCAAATAGCTTTTGGGTCTGGTTTTAAGTGTAACAGTGCAGTTTGGAGAGCTTTGAGAACTATTAATCCATCCAAGGAGAAGACTAATCCATGGATCGATGAGATTCATGACTTTCCGGTGCCTGTTCCGAGGATATCTCCGGTGACATCTTCCACGGAATCTCGATAAATGGATTTTTGTTTCCAAAATGTAATCTGATTCACATCACATGTATAGACTCGATCATTTCTTTGAATATATGTATTTATGCTCTATTTGTTTAAAAAAGAAACTTTGAAGGATGATACAATGATGTCTACAAATCAAATGGTACAATCTGAAGAACACCTTAGGGTTACAGAAAATAATTACCAGCTTAAAAAGCTTTTGTTGACACAAATGGTTGGCCATGAATCTAATCTTAACTCGGGCCAAATCATTCTATATTCTCTGTTTTAGGCTTCAAAGCCTCCTAAAGGCTTGAGCTTTCTGAAGAAGTGGAAGTACCAGAAGGAGATCCACTCTTTCTCTTTGTTCGTGAAAAAATCATTTCATGGAGGTCTTCAGCGTTTAGACGGTCTAAAGGAGACTCCTCCGTGCACTGGTGAAACACCTCGATAAGAAATTTCATTGTGTCTAAGTCAGATTTGGTAAGGTCAAACTCTTCACACAGTCTGTTAGTTGAGTCATCTTCCTCTGTTTTTGAGCACAGTGTCTCTAGTTTCTCTGGTAATTTTGGTCTTTTACCCTTCTACGAGTGTTAGATAGATGAAACTTATTAAATCATAATATTAAGAAGATCATGATCATATAAGTGTAAAGTGAGACAAACCTGCAGCAATTCATGAATCTGAAGCTCGGATGAATTGAAATATGGAATTTGTAATGTCAATAACTCGAAGATTAAGCACCCAAAGGACCAGATATCCACTTCCTGCAAAACAAAAGAAGCAAACTCATAACCAAGAAGAGAAAGATAAACATTTGATGAACAAAAGAATCAGTTTTTAGAGAACATACAAGTCCGTAGAAATTTTGCTCGTGCATTGCTCTAAAGACTTCAGGGGACATCCATCGTGGCGTACCAACACAGATATTGGGAGGAGGTATTCCCAGATGCGCAATACAGCATCCGTGCAAGTGAGACCTAAGTGGAACAGCTCTATCAAAATCACAAAGCTTCACAATAGGATCTCCTTGATTGTCCAGATCGATCAAAACATTTTCGCTTTTTATGTCGCGGTGAATTATATCCTTTGAATGCAGCTCCATTATAGCTCCTGAGATATCTCTTGCAATCGACAAAGCTAGATCCATGGGAACATGGTGCTTACCAGCTTCCGAGAGTTTCTCAATGTGACCCTGAGAACAATAAAAATAATTAGAATGTTACAGAGAGTTTTAATATAGATTATGAAAAAAAACAAAGTTACCTTCAGAGATCCCCCTTTTATATATTCCATTAGAATAGAAGATTGCAATATGCGTCGATGTTCGTTTCCATTTTCCGTGGTTATCCACTTGGAAGAAATTTCATGTCCATATAACTCCACAATGCAGTCATGCCTCAAAGTTCCTAAAATCCGAACTTCTCCTAAGCAAGTATACTCAAAAGTCCTAATGTCATCTACTGAAGCTCCAGAAACCTCTAATGTACGCATCTGAGAAAAAAATAAGAAACCATTCAGCAAGTTTACTCCATCATAATATATATAAACACTAGAAAAGGTATTAAAGAAAACCTTCACAACTGCTTCAGTAGAGCCAAACTTGCATGAGATAAGTCTACTATTAGCTCTTTCTACTTCTTTGCCCGTTGACAGAGAAGAAAGAGAACATCCTACTTCCAAATTTTCTCTTGTGCGAATGGATTCATTTAGCCGATTAAGGGGAATGTACCTGTGGCAAACAGAATACACAACAAAGATATTGATCATTCAGTTCAAAACTTGTTGTATCTTCAAATCAACGTTAACTTTCCGAGAGATTGGTCATACAAAAAGGCAAATTGTATAATAAGGAGAATTAAAACGTGGTTGGTAGCTCACAAGACATGATATATTCACATCATTGACAACAAAAAGAAAAGATCATTACATTAAACATCAAAGAGAGAGATTGAAGATTGAAAATCCAGCAGACATTAAAACATAATATAGAGCAGATAATTTGGTAACAAGAGGAAACCGAAAAATGTAATACCTGCAGAAATATTCTTGATCTGTTTCTTCCCTGATATCATGAGGACGGCAAGCATCAACTACCATACGAACCCAGGAGGAACCTTGCTTAACAGGGACAATGTTCCAAGCATGTGGCATGAAATCTAGATAACCTCTAACAAGCTCACAAGGTACAGGAGGCTCCATGCGATCACAAAGGTACTAGAAACATAATAAAAGAAACAAGACTTCGCAATTAATTAAAAAGAACCAATGGTAGTGTAAGCAAGGATTAGATAAAATTGAGTACCTTCATGAGCAAGGCCCTGTGCCTACAGATGCCAAATTGTAAACTCCCCAGAGGAACCACTATAGAGTTCTGCTTGGACTTAATAGAACGCAGGGATTTTTCACACACATCAGAAAAAATGACATCTTCAGTCGTTGAGACCAGTTTGTTAAGAGCAGGCAAGTCTTCTTGATTACCTGTCAAACAGGTGCAGGTAAAGGGTTTCTGGTAGTTTGTACCAGACACTGCCTTTCGGGTTCTTTCAACAATAGCAGTTCTGTCACTCCCCCCAAAATGATCCGATACAAAAAGGGCAAGAAATGATGCAACTTGCACGTTGTCAATGGATACTTGACCTACATCTGCAGTTAAACAGTTCAATTTCTTCAATCTACCTACCAGGGCTCGAGCAGAGAGAGTGATTGCATCCAACACCTCATCCTTCGCCCTTCAAACATAACCAAAAAAGGGCAAAGTGAGTTTTATCTCACGGAAAATGATCAGTCAAGTTGATCGTACTAAAAATGATAGTAGTTACCTGTCCAAGAGTATCACTTCACGTGAATCAAGAGGCAAAATTTCCTCATATCTACTAAGAGGCATAAAGGGCCTATCACGTCCAGCATCAAAAAATCCGTCAGGAAGAGAATCTTCTGCGCTGCAGAATGAGCTTCTGCTATATTTGTAGGATAAATTAGCAATGTCGGTAGAGGTTCTATGGCATTTAGAGCCTTTTGGATTATCTAGATACTTCTCATTACTTCGCTTCGACTTGTGGTTAGGTTTCTTTCTCTCTAAATAACAATTATTGTCTGCAGTA
>JAKUCM010009992.1:0-17616 GCA_023374145.1 Lepidium sativum | reverse complement strand
CAGCTGACTACAAGAATACCTTATATTTCTTGAATGGAAAAGCAAAGATGTCTGAATGCAATGCAGTGAAAGAATCGAAATGCTCAATGGATATTTGGCATAGTAGACTAGGCCATATGAGCAGCCGCAATATGCAAGCATTGGTCAAGAAAGTTTTTATTCATGTTGATTTGCCGAAGGATTTTAGGAACTGCGAACCTTGCATATTTGGAAAATCACACAGAATCTCTTTCAACAAAGGGTCACACACTTCAAGAGGGCCTCTGGACTATGTTCACTCTGACCTTTGGGGCTCACCAAATGTGACACTGAGTCTTGCTAAGAGTCAATACTACATGTCTTTGGTAGATGATTTTAGCAAAAAAGTGTGGGTGTATTTCTTGAAAACAAAGGACGAAGCTTACAGCAAATTCGTTGAATAGAAGACTCTCACAGAGAATCAGAGTGGAAGAAAACTGAAAGGTTTAAGAATGGACAATGGATAGGAATATTGTAATAGAGTCTTTGATGATTACTGCAAGGATAACAACATTTTATGGCACAAGACATGTCCCTATACTCAACAACAGAATGGAGTTGTGGAGAGGCTAAATAAGACTATACTTGAAAAGGTGAGGAGTTTTCTAAGTGAAACGGGTTTGTCAGAAGCATATTGGGCTGAGGCTACCTCTACTGTGGTATACATATTTAATAGAACACCCTCAAAGTCTGTTGACTACCAAATTCCAGAACAAGTATGGTCAGGAAGAGAACCGGATTATTCATACATGAAACATTTTGGATGTTTGGCATACTTTCACACTGACCAAGGAAAGCTAAAGCCTAGAGCTAACAAAAGGGATTTTCTTAGGATATCCGCAAAGAGTAAAAGGGTATAGGATTTGGAGTTTGGAGGATAAAAGATGTGTGATAAGCAGGGATGTTATATTCAATGAAGCAGTAGTATACAAGAACGTTGAAAAGTCTACTGATGATGATCTACAAAAGGATAAAGATCATAAAGCTAGAAGGGTCACTTTCTTATTGCCAGAGGATGAAGCAGAACAGATTACAGAATCTGATGGTTCAACTCCAAGTGAAAGTCAGGATTTGAAAATTTATGTTTCTGCTCAGAGTGATATCAATGATCAACAAGATCAAGATGATCAAGTAGAGACGGGATCCTATAATGACTACTTGCTAGCTAGAGACAGAGATAGAAGATTCACCAGAAAACCAAGCAGATTTATGGAAGCAAATGTGGCAATGTATGCTTTGAATGTGTCACAAATAATGAATGAGGAAGAGCCAAGAACCTATGAAGAAGCTATGACTAACCAACATAGAGATATGTGGATAAAGGCAATGGAGGAAGAAATGAGTTCTTAAAGGAAAAGTAAAACTTGGGACATTGTACCAAGAATAGAAGCACAAAGAACGATAGGTTGCAAATGGGTTTTCAAGTTAAAGCCAGGAATTCCAGAGGTAGAGAAACCAAGATTTAAGGCAAGACTAGTTGCAAAAGGTTTTAAGCAGATAGAAGGAATTGATTATAATGAGGTTTTCTCTCCGGTGGTTAAACATATTACTATAAGGCTGACACTATCAATGGTGGTTAATCAGAATATGGAATTGGAGTAGAGGGACGTAAAAACAGCTTTTCTACATGGAAGTATTGATGAAAAGATTTTTATGGACCAACCATAAGGGTTCTTGGAAGGTGATGGAGTTTGTTTGCTAAGAAAATCAGTATATGGTTTGAAACAATCTTCAAGGCAGTGGAATTTAAGGTTTGATCAATTCATCAGGTCTAAAGGGTACATCAAGAGTGATTTTGACAGTTGTGTTTATCTCAGGAAGTATGCAGAAGGAAGTTACATTTTTCTGTTGCTATATGTTGATGATATGTTGTTGGAAGCTAAAGATATGTCAGAAATTCAGAAGCTTAAGAAGATTTTGAGCAGTGAATTTGAAATGAAGGATCTTGGGGCAGCAAAGAAGATTTTGGGTATGGATATTATAAGGGACAGAAAGAGTATTGTTTTAAAGCTTTCTCAAGAGTTTTATATTGATAAGATTTTGAAAGTTTTTAACATAATTGATTCTAAGGTTGTTCAGACCCCCTTAGGGAGCCATTTCAAGTTTAAATCTACAAGTCAAGATGAAAAAGAAAATGCGGAGAAGCAGATGAAGATGGTACCTTAGTGCAGTGCGGTTGGCAGCATCATGTACGCCATGGTTGGGTCTCGTCTTGACCTTGCATACTCTGTTGGAATGGTCAGCCGCTTCATGAGTTGTCCTAGCATTGAACACTGGGAAGGCGTTAAATGGATTCTCAGATATCTTAACTACTCAAAGAATCTATGCCTAACAATCACAAAATCAGAAAACTTTGAAGTTAGAGGGTATTGCGATAATGATTACGCAGCTGACCTGGATAGAAGACAATCCATCACTAGATATGTGTTTCAAGTCGGTGGAAATACTGTAAGCTGGAAGTCAGACCTGCAAAATGTAGTAGCTTTGTCAACTACAGAGGCAGGGTACATGACATTAGTTGAAGCATGTAAGGAAGCCATATGGCTAAAAGGGATTACCTCTGAGTTCGGTTTCCGTCAGGACCATGTTGAGATTGGATCTGACTCACAGAGCGCCATTTGCTTGGCCAAAAACAACGTTTTCCACGAAAGAACGAAACACATGGCCATAAGAATGAGCTTTGTCAAAGATTTATTAGAAGACAAAATAATCAAGGTATATAAAGTCAAAACGTCAGAAAACCCAGCAGATGTACTTACCAAATCAGTGTCGATTCGCAAATTTGAAGAGGCTCTGGATTTTTTGGGAATAAACTGATGCATGCATGCTTCTCAGAAAGAGAAACATCAAGTTATTTTGGCGGTAAAGTCGAAAGATCTCCGGTGGTTGAATCGGAGGTATCGAAGAGTCAGATAGATTCTTCAGTGGATCTGAGGAGTCGGAGAGTCAGATAGATTCTTCGGTGGATCTGAGGAGTCAAAGAGTTGCATGGATTCACCGGTGGTTGAATCGGAGGTATCGCATAGTCGGATAAGCTTCTCGGGGTTTTTTTTTTCAGAGGAACTGAGGAGTCGGAAAGGTTATTTTCAGTGGTTTTGTTTCTCAGGAACCAAAGAGTCGAAGGGTTTCTTCGGCACTTAGATCGGAAGGATTTCCTTTGAGAGGAGGAACCGAGGAGTTGTTTTTTCTCCTCGGAGGACAGAACAGGGAAATCCTTTGAGGGGGAATAGGGAAATCCTTTGAGGGGTTCTTTTATCGGAGGTGGTTTTCTGGGAGAGGGTTTTAGAGGATTAAGGTTTTCTCTTGCGAGAAAGTTTTTTGGTGGAAGAAAATGGATGAGATTCTCCATTTTCTCCAGTGAGAAAGCGGAGAGAAAAATCGCACAGAGGCGGAAGATTATTGAAGAAGAATGAGGAAAATGAAAGGTCTATCGATGTAGGATGAAAAATCTATTTGCGTTTGAGTCGAGGCCGAGAAAGTTAAGCCCATTAAGTGTTTTGGTTCGGTCCATCAGATGGCCCAGTCCGAGATGGAGTTTGGTTTGGACTTATACGGACTTGGGCCATGTTTGATCTTATTTCTTTGGCCTGCGTTTGCTTCAGCCCAACAATGTCTTCTTCACCTTTGTTGCAGTATCTACAGCTTTGCTGAGTCAAACATGAGCAAGACTAGGATGTTCAAAGGGACAAAAGGAGGTTTAATGATTGTGAAGACCATGACATCAGAGATAGAAGATACCTTTGGTGTGTTGTGATTCATATATGTATCTTCCTTTGTAGTCTTGCTCGGTGTGTCGAGCTTGTTAGGTCCTTTTGTAAGAACTCTCTCTGTAAATCACAAACCAGAAGAACACAGTGAGCTCTTTGAGCTCACCGAGACGTACTGCGGTCAATTCTTGATCACAGGAACTCGTATATCCTCTCTTGCACCTACAAACACAAACAAACACAATTAGCTTACGGTACAAGTAAGAGAATAGTGATAAGAAAGTTACAACAGAAAGCTACATGATAAACAATGCAGCAAACAATAAGGATTATGGAAGTTCAATCAAACACAGTCATCTAATCGACTTTTTTTACCTTTTCTTCTTTGTATGGTGATCCATTTCATCTCTTGGTTCTTTTGTGTAGGTTTGAAAATTCTTTTTCTCATTGTTTTTTGAGAAGATACATAATACAAATAATTGAGAAGATATGGAGTTTTATCGTATTCATCTATTATCATAAAAGCAACTGAATGTTATTGTCAACCCTAGACAAATATACAGTGAAGAATGTGAATCAAAGAAAGAAAGAAGAAGATTTGAAACTTTTAGTAAGATGTACTTCAATACCAGGTATATGGCAAAAAAACTTCAGGGGACTGCGAGTGATAATGTCCATCATAGATTCTCTTCTGGCAAATAGTTCCATCAAAAATCTCTGATCTTTACGAACACCAAGGCCACAATATCATCGACTTCATTACTTGTACATGATTCGAGAATTGAAGACAAAGGTTTCCCTCTAGATAAAGATACACCTCCCTGGAGTTTCTGATACGCCTCACTGGATATTGTCCCACTAAGTTGTAATAGTATTAGAGACCAAGACACATACAATTCGATCGGAACGCGCCAATCCAACGTACACTTAGTTTTATTGATATAAACTTTTCTACGAAAGTCTTATACCTATTGGTTACAATTCTCACCAATACAAAACCAAAACTCACTAGAGTTTTTTTCTCTTTGAACCTAAACCTAATTTTCTCAGCCCAAGAGTTCTAAAGTGTTAGGTGGTCACGACAATCCTCCTACAACTCTAGAATCACCAAATCTCTCTGTAGTGGAAACTCACAAGATATGTCAAGTTTCCATTTCTGCTCAACATCAATTTGTTGTTTTTCGTCACAACTCTATTTTGTCGTACACCATAACCTAGAATTTCCAAATCTCCTTGAAATGGAAATTCTTTTGTTAAGAAAAATTTCCATTTCTAATTCACAGCGATCTGATTCTCTTTGTTAACAACTCTCTGTCTTCATTTCACCTTGATCAACAAGTCTTCGTTCCAGCTCATCCCTTATTTTAGTCATCTTTCCTTCATTGTCTTTGACTTAGAATCCACCCATCTTCAATATCTCCCCTTTTATCTCAGTTTGATAATCAAACACCGCATTGTACTTGTTCTAAACAGAACACAAACAAACACTGCACAAGGTATAGGCTGATAGGACATAATGCGTTACAAAACAAAGTGCCTTCATGGTTCAACAACCAAACACTGCAAAACAAATACGACATCAGTAATAAAAGGAACAAAATAGCTAAGCTAAGCTTCTAAGCTACTCCATGATTAGGCATAAGACTCTATTGTGGTGTTTTCTCCCCCTATTTGATATTATAACTGAGTTAAAAACCATACATGCATACAAGGACAGAAAAATCAATTTTAACCGAAGAGAGCGAGATTCCCTAAGTACTATTTTCCCTCCAAAACCTTTGAGATGCCACAATGAATTGGGATTAAAGCAACAAGCATTTTTAGAAACCTGTTTGTGATAAGACAAACCATACAAGCAAAGATATATAGAACACACTCGTGTAACCCACACAAAGGATCAGATAAATCAAAAAATTCAGAGCAATGTGAGTGACCCAAGCCAGTATCAAAACATGTGAAAATATTTACTAAATTAAAGAACAACTTAATCTCATCATTTAATTATGTACTTGTGAAATGCTCACAACGAGTTGTGCAACGAGAAGACAGAAGACATGACTTACTTGAGAGATCATTACACAACTACTGTCACAAGTCTACAACATATAAACAGTTGGATTATAAGGCTATTCATACCTTTATCATGTGTATAATATATAACATTGTTCATGTCACTGTATAGTAGGCAGCTGGAATCTTCTTTGGAGAGACAGAGAGGTGTGTGTACCACCACAATTTTTTTAACGGTACACACATTCGAAAGCAATGTAAAGAACAAATCATTCCTTAACCTTGTGCTTATGCTCATTTTTCATTCCCCTTTTTGGGTAAATAGACACAACACGAATATCACTTCACTTCTCAATTCGGTGTTCGTATCAGAAGTCACTATTCATTTTACGATGCAATGTTGTATCAAAGATATCACTTGACTTCTTAATCAGATGATATGGTTGCTCTCCTCAGCTTTATGACCTCGTGGTATCAAGTAACACAACCCTTTGTACACAATTCACATAGCACGGCATGACATGCAACTATTTTCCATAGTGTGTAGAACAAAGAATATACCATCAAATCGTAATGTATTAACTACACAATCAAGTTCCAATGCCTATACATGTGCACACTTTACACACTCGAATGTGACAGTTAGATTTCACTAACGATTAAAGTTTAGTGGTTTTGTGAAAATATCAGTTAGTTGAAATTCAATGTTCACATGATCGATAATGACTAGCTTCTCCTCAACAAGTTATCGAATTAAATGTCTAATTATGATGTGCTTAGTTCGAGAATGCAAAACAGGGTTCTTTGCAATGTTTATGGCACTCTTATTATCAAAATGTATAAATAAAGGTTCAGAAAGAGTACCATAGTCAGCAGCCATCTGTTTCATCCATAGAACTTGAGTACAACAACTACCTATATCAATGTATTCAGCCTCAAATGTGGGTAATGAAACACTGTTTTGGTTCAGCATCATCCACTCGTGTTGCGTCTGTCATCTAATGAACCTCTGATCAACGTCATGGTTGTTAAACTCAAGATTAAATATAAAAGAGAAATGAAGTGTGACTCAAAGAACTAAATGACATTGGCAAGTAACTAAAAGAGAAGCTTGGTTACCAAAGAGGAAATGTCTTCCAACCTCTTCCACTCAGCACAAAAGCAACTTACCATTTCCATTAATATTTGTCTTCTTGTGCTTTGGCTTGTATAGGAGAGTATAGTTGACTGTAAGTATATGTAGAGTTTAGGTTATTGTTTTTTATGTCTATATATAGTTGTATCCCTCCATTGTAAACACTAAGTGAAAGAAATAAAACTTCCATCTTCTCCATTCCCTCTTCAACATCCGAACTCACTCTCCCATTCTCCTCTTGTTTCTCTTCAATTCTAACATTGTATCAGAGCTTAAGGTCTCTTAAGCCTTTGTATTTCTGCTGAAACTCTATATTCTCTGTGTCTTTCATCCTTGTTCTTGAAACTCCATTGTCAAGAAACTGAAGCTTTTATTTCACTTCAAATTCCCTATGTTTGTTTAAAATCTCTGTTCTTGAAGTCTTTTGTGCTTCTTGCTGATTTGCTTATTCTTTCTATCTCTGTTTGTTCTCTGGTTCAAGATCACCATTGTTGTGCTTGGAAGCTTTGCTATTAACCGCTGGGTAATAGTGTGCTTCTTGTTATTCTGATGGAAAGCTCTAAGCTTGTTGGGTTTCATGTCACTCCCAAGGGTTTGAACTATCTGCTTTGGTCTAGGACCATAAAATTTGTTCTGTGTGGCCGTGGAATTTGGGCTCATGTTCAAGAACGAGCTCCAAAGAGGGCGGTTCCAGCTAGTGAAACGGCAAGAAATGTGAAGGTAGCTCGGGAGTGGTTGTTGCTGTAGGTGAAGATGAAGCAAAGTGATACCAATATGATCAAGTTGCTATTATCATCATGAAGAGCTCCCTTGACTAACCATTCATGATGCATACTCTTATTGTGAAAGTGCTAAGCACTTGTGGGATACTCTTAAGAAGGTCTATGGTAACCTCTCAAACCTCAGTAGTGTTTATGAGGTCAATAAAACCATAAGTGATCTCAGCCAAGAGGATATGGAGTTCACTCAATGGTTTGGGAAGTATAGGGCTCTTTGGGTTGAGCTTAAGATGCTAAGACCTCCTATTGTGGATATGGATGTGTTGGGAGAACGACTTGAACAAGACAAGGTCTTTAGGTTAATGATGAACTTGAATCCAGCCTACAATTATCTCATTCATAACCTCCTAAGGAAAGACAGGCTTCCCAACTTAGAGGATGTTTGTGGTTTCATCCAAAGAGAGCAACAAAACCGAAGCCTTATTGGTGGTAAGGGGGAGCTTCTCATTGCCAACAAAGCCTTCACACCTAAGGAGAAGAAGGTATGGGTGTGTGAACACTGCAAGAAGAAGGTACATTAAAAGGATCGTTGCTAGATTCTCCATTCCCATCTCAAACAGAACTGTTGGGACAAGGCTAAAGCAAATGTGGCTAACAGAGAAATGGAGGCTAATGGTGTGACCGATGGCTATTCTTCTCAACCATCTGCAGGTGGAGTTAAGGCTCTGGTAGCATCACACGATGATTATGTCAAGAAATCCAACCTAGCTTAGCTCAAAAAAACAATTAATCTCTTAAAGGATTCTGGTAACTCCTTTCATACTTCTAAAATTACTAAACCACTGATTGTAGATTCAGGAGCATCTCATCACATGATTAGTAGTAGGAACTTGCTTAAAAATGCTAAACCAACTGTAGGAAATGTTGAGATTGCAAATAATTCATAGGTTCCCATAAAAGGAATATGTGATTTGAGGCTGTTTGATAAGTCTTCTAGAGCGTTTTACATGCCCGATTTCACATTAAACTTGTTGGGTGTGCATAAGATTGTTTGTGATTTAAAATGTAAAGTCATATTTGATCCTAACAAAGTTTATTTTCATGATATTGAATCCAATCAAATCCTTGGATCACCAAGAATGGATTGTATTTTCTTGAGGATCTTAAGAGCAATCCGAAGTTATCTTATTTTCTAGTACTAATAGTAATGTTGAAAGTGTTGTTTGGCATGCTAGTCTTGGTCATCCCCATAACCGAGCTTTAAGTTTGTTGTTACCTAATGTTTCTTTTAAAAATGATGATTGTGAGGCTTGTATACTTGGAAAACATTGCAAGTCAATGTTTCCTAAGTTTTCAACCGTTTATAAAAACTGTATTAAATTAATTCATTCAGATGTTTGGTCATCTTCATGTGAGTCTAGAGAGAACCATAAGTATTTTTTCACCTTTATTAATGAGAAATCCAAGTACACTTGGCTAACATTGTTGCCATTAAAGGATAGGGTGTTAGAAGCTTTCACAAACTTTCAAACATATGTGACTAACCATTAAAATGCCAAGATCAAAATTTTGAGAACAAATAATGGTGGTGAATACACAAGTACTCGTTCAGACAACTACTAGTTGTTTACTGAAAGAATACTATCTACCAGGTGGTTGGTTATGTCTGGTAATATTGAAATTTGGTTATTTCCTTAGGCCTGGTTGATTGATTTATATACAAGATAGCCACTGAGAATTTTGTTACATATATAGGTCTGTGGAGCTTCTGATGTGATTGCTGCTTCAGACAGCATGCTCGGTATGAGTATTTGATTATAACATTGTGCTGATCAACTAAATTCATGGCTAATAAGTGATGGGAACTTCAGGGAAAATTGTGAGTGAAGCACTTGCATACAAGTTACGTTTCATCTTTGTGAGAAGGGATTCTTAAGGTATAAACCAAACAGTAGTCTGCATATATATTCGTTTAAATGCTTTGGATCTTTTGAAAATTCTTCTTTCCTTGCATTCAAGTATTACCAAGGAGGAGTTGAAATGATGGAGAGATCTTTTGGCTGAATGTTGGGCATCTTATCTCGAATGTGCAGTTACATTGAAACCTTGTTATAAAGAAGGCATTAATTGTGGCTAGGTGAACTATGTTCCAGAACACTCCCTCTTTTACTGTAATATGACAGTAACTCAACTTCCCTTGTAGATGATGTCATTGCTAATGCTTGTTCCTAAATTCAGGTGGCTGCAAAAATACTTTAGGACACAGCAATGGGGAAGAAGCGTTCCAAACTCAATGTGAGTGATACAAGGACTTTATATTATGTATGAAGTTATATAGACAAGTTTCTGATTCATTTTTGACGTCACTTTAATGGTATTTAACTTGATAATGTAGCTTAGTGGAGCGAGAAGACTGTGGGATACAATAATATAAGGCTTCCAGCTATAAAGAGCTCCAGGAAGAGATCTTTCAGTTCCAGAATGGTACCAAGTCACCGCAATTCCTTCGGTGGATCACACAAAGAAATCCTCCAAGTGTGTTTCCTCGTAGATATTAAATCTTTCAAATTTAGTCGTAATTGGACTCACCTCTTATGTATTGTACTAACAGATTTTAGAAGGCTTTGAGATTCATGGAAATCTTCATGGACTTTCAGATACAATCAGCTTCTTGGATAGTCTTGCAACATTAGCTAAAATAAAGGCAATCATCAGGATAGAGAGCATTTGGCAGCTGCTGCACTTTTGAACTGGGAGGTTTGTTCCATTTATTAGATTTTATTGAAAGTTTGAGTTTGTTAGGAACTTATGATGTTTATGTTTGGCCATTCAGGAGGATATTGTTGTGGTGAGAGCACTCAGTGGACTTGATGTAATGGGAGGCAGTGCTGATTATTCTAGAAGTCTTGTTCTGCTGGTAAATTTCCTCGTCTAGATTCATCTTTTGTTGGTATTTTAGTTATTCAATCTTTAACAGAAGTGACGCGGAATCCCAAAGGAATCGTCACTCCAAGTTGTAAAGGATAGTCCTTGGTCTTCAAAGAATTTGAGTAACTCCCACCTTAGGTATATCAAACCTAAGATTGTTATTGTTTCAACTCGCCTTTAATTAAGTAAGGTGGTGGAACCACGAAATGTTGACTCCAGTAGCCCCCACCTTTAGTATATTAAACCAAAGATTTTTATTGTTTCGACTCGCCCCTTCACGCCAATGGCTAGGAATGGCCACACAAGTGTGATGAAATTCACTTGATAAACCAGTTTGATCCCTTGGATATGACACACCAAGAAAGATCGAAAAGTTCACAAAGAACAAAAGAGAATCGCTCTCAAATTTATTGATAAAAGTTGGATCCTCACAAATGAGAATTACATGAGTTTATAAAGAAGAGAAAAGACTCTCTACATTCCTCTAAATTTATAGAATGTCTTAAATATGAAGAGTAAATACTACTAAGTAAATGACAAGTAAATGTCACAATTTACTATGACTTGAATGAGAAGGACTCTTGAACTTTTGGCCTCCAAAATATCTTTTAATCTTCCAAATTCGTCACTATTCATGTGCTGGACTTTAAGACGTGATTTATGGCTTCTCTTGGACTTGTAGAAGGCTCAAAGTGGTTTGAACTTGGCAAGTATAAAGTCCAATGGATTTCTTATGTTGTTCTTTGTCCAAAAGGCCTTGAATAAATCCACAAATGCTCTTCTTGATTTGTTTAGCATGTGATCTTGTACCTGGACCGACTGGAATCTCCAAAGCTCTCTCATGATCTTCATTGCTTAGCTCCAAGTTCTCCTTAGCTTCGTTGTTGCTTTCCATGATCATATCATCCCCTTCCTCTTGAAAAGGATTTGACCTCAAATCAGGTTCATTTGGCAACTCTATCTTGTAAGCGTTTTCATTGATCTTTTTCAAGACTTGAAATGGCCCGATGGCCCTTGGCATTAGCTTAGACTTCCTTTGAGCTAGAAATTGTTCTTTCCTCATGTGAACCCAAACGAAGTTTTCGGGTGTAAAGCCCTTCTCACGTCTTCTTTTGTTGGCTTGCTTTAGATATCGCTTAGTCTTTTGCTTAATGAAAAGCCTCGTCTTTTCATGAAGCGTCTTGACCATCTCAGCTTTCTTTTTCCCATCTACTCGAATACCCTGTGCACTTACAACAAATCCTAGAAACACAAGGTTTTCCAAACAAAAGGTACACTTTTTCAAATTAGCATATAGCTTTTCCTTTCTTAGTACACCTAAAACCGATTATAAACGCTCATTTTGCTCTTCCAAACTTTTGCTAAAAACCAGAATATCATCAAAGTAGATAACAAAAAACAAACCAATAAAATGTCTCAAAACATGCTTCATTAACCTCATGAACGTGCTGGGTGCATTAGTTAATCCAAAAGGCATGACTAACCACTCATAAAGACCATGTTTTGTTTTAAAAGCAGTTTTCCATTCATCACCCTCTTTCATTCGAATTTGGTGATATTCACTCTTAAGATCAATTTTAGAAAAGACACAAGAACCATGCAACTCATCTAACATATCATCTAAGCGAGGAATTGGGTGTATATACTTTATCGTGATATTATTGATGAATCTACAATCAACACACATGCGTCAAGTTCCATCCTTCTTAGGAACTAGTAAAATGGGCACAACACATGGACTCATGCTCTCACGAATATATCCTTTCTCCATCAGCTCACTCACTTGCATTTGCAACTCCTTGGTCTCTTCCTGATTGGTTCTATAGGCTGGACGGTTTGGAATGGATGCTCCGGGTACAAAGTCTATCTGATGCTCAATCCCTCGGATTGGAGGTAGACCACTAGGGTTCTCATCCGGAAATACATCTCCAAAATCCTGCAACAAAGAAGAAACACCACTAGGTCAAGGTTAGTAGAGCTCATAAAGAACTCTTTGTACATAAGTAGAAATATAGATTGATGTGAAACCAAAACTCTCTTTATCTCACTTGACCTCACAAAGAAATTTTGGTGTTTTCTCTCTTTTCTCTCTTTGTGTGTTTCACTCTTAAGCTCACTCTTTTTTAGTGTTTCTCTCTCAATCTCACTCTCTTTTTTGTGTTTTGTGTTTGAGTCACTCATAGCTCTCTCCTCACGTTGCTTTAGAAGCAATTAATCTTGGTAGATCTCATTAGGAGGCATAGGAACAAGCGTAACAGTTTTCCCCTTATAACCAAATGAATGCTTGTTGGTGAAACCATCATGAACAACTTTCCGATCAAACTGCTACGGTCTCCCAAGAAGAATATACCCAGCCTCCATTGGCACAATATCACAAATCACCTCGTCCTTTTACTTCCCAATGCTAAATGGAACCACAACTTGCTTTGACACTTTGAGTTCTTCAAACTCACTCAACCATTGAAGCTTATACGGCTTGGGATGTTTTCGAGTAGTCAATCCCAGTTTCTCGACAAGTGTAGTACTCGCCACATTCATACAGCTCCCTCCATCAATTATAAGAATACACACCTTATCAAGAACAAGACATCACGTGTGGAATAAATTCTCACCTTGCACGTTCTCCTCTAGTTTACCTTGCACACTCAAAGACCTTCTAGCTACCAAAAGATCACCTTTAGTTGCATGTAACTCCAGCTCATCTTGAGATGACATAGAATCTGAAACCATTTCTTCCTCAGTTTCGTACTCTCCATTGACTCTAAGTATTATGGCCCTCTTGTTTGAACATTCATTTGCATAATGTTCCCTGCCATGACACTTAAAACATTGCACATCACGATTTCTTGTAGAAGAGGGTTCAACTTTACCTTTGACCTCTTGTCAACTAGTATTCGGCTTGGATTCAAACTTTGGTTTTAGAACAATTTTGTCTTATGAGAAAGCATATAATTACTTCTCTCGTGATCTGATATACCATGGAGAGCTTTTATAAGAAGAAGGAGAAGAGAAGAGCAGCTCCATATGCTGAGTCATTTCAAGCCACTGACTTTTACTAATGAAGAAGGATGATGTAGCAGCTTCAACGGCGAGGATTGGGTTGTAGATTTCTTTTAGTAATTGTTGAGAATATTGTGTATATACGATAGAGTTTGTTTCGAGAAAGTTACACAGACATTCTGTGAATTGTAGAAACTTTTGATCTTGAATAGAAATCTTGGAGCAATTTTACAGAGATTCGATTACAGAGATACAAAAGTGCGTATCAATTGATGCGGTGAGCGTGATTTTGAATGCATGTGCAAATGAGAACGATGGACATGGCGTTGTTAGCGGATTTGGAAGCACGAATTAAGGCACGGTTGGCCATAATTGAGGAGCGCTTGAATGTGGCTTATACTGAGAGGCAAGAATCTTCAAAGCTGGCGGAGGAGCGTTATGGATCGATGAGCAATCAGTTGAACACCGTTTTTTAACTTCTTCGTCCTGCGGATTCGCTTGTTTCACCTTCGCAGGCTTCTCTGTTAATTCTAATAACAAGTAAGGAAGCTTCACCTTCTATTTCTGTCAATTCGGTGGAGAATAGATCACCTTCGTTGCAGAGTGGAAATGAGTCCAAAATAGAGCAAGATTCGGCATGATTAGTGTCAACGATGGCAATAGAGATACATATTTGAACAAAATTGACTTACATTTCTTTGATGGTAATGATGCTCACACTTGGCTCAGTCTTGTGGAGCGATTCTTTTTGGTGGGTAGTTATACAAACAACAAAACGTTTCGTTTGGTGTCGATGGGTCTTTCTAGAAAAGTCCTTAGCTGGTATGATTGGGAAGTGAGAAGAGCACCGTTTACAGATTGGGAGAATTTCTGCAGTAAGTTCTTGTTACGCTTTGGTCGTAGTCACATCGTTCTTCCGGTGGATAAGTTGTTCAATCTCGTTCAAGTGGATGCCCTAGAGGATTATGTGGAAGAGTTTCAAAGGTTATCGGCGCCTATGACTGATTTATCTGAGAAACATCAGAGTTACAAACCTTACTCAGAATGCTTAAACCTGCTACATTATCTGAGATGATTAGTGTAGTGTTGGATATGGCACCAAATGTAATGGCCCATATAATAAGTGATGCGTCGGTGGTGAGTGGACAGTCGGGTTTATCACAAGTGACATGACAATTTCGTACTCGATCTGTGTCTGCTACAACAAATACTTGGAGACAAAACCACATACTACAGTGACGGCTGAGTCCACATTGTCACAGAGTGAGTCAAATTTATTTTCGAAGAATAAGGAGAGACGACATTTATCACCGGCAGAATATGACGAGAAGCATAAAGATAAGCTATGTTTCTGTTGTGACGTGTCGTGGGTGCCTCAACACAAATGTCCAAAAAGCGAGTTACAAGTTATGCTACTACTTCACGACTGTGAGATCTTGTTAGAAGATAATTGTGAGGATGAGGATTCACAGGAATAGATCTTGTTGCAACCTCAATTTTGTCGTTTGTCATTTCAAGATTTTTTAGGAGAAGACACACCACGAACGATGAAAATCTGAGGTGTTATTGGCAAAATAGAGGTGGTAGTCTTGTTAAATAGTGGGGCAACACATAATTTTGTCACTCTTGTTATAGCTGAAGCTTTGAAATTGCGATCTAAATACCTTATGTGGTGTGAGGTATCATTAGGTAACGGTGTCCGAGAGTAGAGATTTAGGATTTGCCATGGCGTTAACTTGTGTTAGCTGATGCAGTGTTTGAGGCAGATTTCATAACATTGGAGTTAGGTAGTGCTAACTTGATATTGGGGATGTTGTGGCTGCGTACATTGGGTATGTGCGCCTGCGACTTTGATGCTCAAAGTTTATCCTTCCGTTATAAGGATCAGATGGTCACTCTACATGGCGACCTTTCACTATATGACATGTGTGTTCCTTTTGGGAATTCAGCAGTGACTTCTTCTCGAGTGATTCCAGCTGACCATAAATCTTCTTTTCGGGTTCCTACGCCACACTTACCTTTAAAACTACAGACTTTATTGTCCAAATTTACTGCTATTTTTGTAGACCCGCGGGACTTACCTCCTTTTCGCAGGCATGAACATGCCATAAACTTGTTGCCGGGAATTTTGGCAATCAACATACGACCCTATCGCTATCCTCATGCCCAAAAAGAGGAGATGGAAAAACAAGTAAAGCAGATGTTGGACACAGGAATCATTCGTCACAGCCAGAGCCCATTTTCTAGCCCAGTTTTGGTGGTGCCCAAAAAGGATAAGCAACGGTGATTTTGTGCAGCTTTCAGAGCGTTGAATCGAGTGACTATACGAGACAAGTTCCCGATCCCGTCAATTGATCAGTTTCTGGACGAGCTGCGAGGTTCCTGTGTGTTTTCTAAATTGGAACTTCGTTCAACGTATCATCAAATCCGGATGAAGGAGTGTGGTATAGAGAAAACTGATTTCCGCACATTTGATGGCCATTACAAGTTTGTCGTAATGCCATTCAGCCTGACAAATGTGTCGGCTACATTCCAAAGTCTCATGAATGCCTTATTCAGACCATTTCTCCGGAAATTTGTGTTGATTTTTTTTGATGATATATTGATCTATCATGGGTCTTTGACTGAACATATTGACCATTTACATCAAGTCTTTCAGGTTCTCTCGGCTCAGCAATTGTTTGCTAACCAAAAGAAGTGCGCTTTCTTACAAAATAGGATCGAGTATTTGGGTCACTTTATCTCTTTGGAAGGAGTATCCACTGATCCCAGCAAGACAGAGGTGATGTTGAATTTTCCATCGCGAAAAACATGGAAGGCTTTGCGCGGGTTTTTGGGTTTGACGGGATACTATCGCTGCTTTGTTCTACATTATGGACTTATCGCAAAACCGCTCACAGATTTAGTAAAGAAGGATCAGTTCTGATGATCAAAGGAAGCATAACTAGTATTCGACAGCTTGAAGGAGGAAATGATTGAAGCTCTTATCTTGGCTTTACCAGATTTTTTGAATCCTTTTATTGTTGCAGTTGACGCCTCTGGTGTAGGGTTGGGCGCAGTAACAATACAGCTCAACAGTATGTGACTCAGAGAGTATGTCAAAAGCTTTAAGCTCATTACTATGGTCCATTTGTGGTGGCTAAGAGGATTGACAAGGTTGCTTACCGTTTGTCATTGCCTTCCACATCACGCATACACCTAGTATTTTATGTTTCTCTGCTGAAACCGGCTTTGGGACAACACAAAGAGGTATGTTCTCTTTCGAATTCCTAGAATGATGCGGTTGAGTTTGTATTGATGCCTAAGGAGATCAAGGATACATGATACAATACAGACGGCCATTTAGAAGTGTTGATTGAGTGGACAGGTTTGCCGAGTCACGACAATAGTTGGTTGCAGATGCGAGAATTAGTCCAACAATTTCTAGCTTTCACGCTTGAGGACAAGCTTGTGGGGTTGGCTCTGATGGAAATGACATGTTAGTGAGATTATTGCAGAGCATGGAGAAGTTGAAGCAGTCAAAACCGAGAATGGGATGTAAGAATTTGAGAATAAGAGACTAAGAATTCAAGAGTAGAGATTGAGATAAAGAATATGAAGTAAAAGCATTATCATTGATTCAAAAATCCTTAGCAACATTCAATACATTTCATGACTTATATATAGGACACATAAGAGGAAGAAGAAGCATATAGGAAGTAGCCATTTGTGGTGAAGTAGCCGTTTGAGATGAGGAGAAAAGAGGGGCGTGGTCCCAGGATAAAGTGGTCCTGGGAACGTGATCCCGGGATGAGAGTGACCCGGTGGTCCCACTCAAGTCTTCACTTCCTCCAACGGGTCCATGACTTCATTAGGGGTCCACATTGGTCAAAGATAAGGTCTCTGGTCCCCATGAGTCTTAGGGTCCCGAGGAATCCTATCGTTCGGGTCTTCCGGGGAGAACGCGTCCTTACTGCGTTAATGGTCGGGCTCCTGCACCCTCATTGATTCTCTTGGGCTTCTTCGTGTACTGCGTTCCAAGATCTCTCGGCCCATTTGGAGTACCTTATGCCTCTTCGTGAGAGTTGCGCCCGATGACTCGTCCGTGATGCTTTCTTGC
>JAKUCM010009991.1:0-28847 GCA_023374145.1 Lepidium sativum | reverse complement strand
AGAGAAATATATTTTTTAATTACTAATATCTCTTTTACAATTTTTGGTCATTTATTATAGAAGATAATAACTATTTTTTGTAGTTTTTATCCATTTGGTCACGTCCATTTGATGGATTTCTAGGCCTCTTAATGTTGGTATACCCGATCAACATTCTTATTGAAGTTATTCTCATTACCATATAATAAGTGTCAAAGAAATCCAATCCCTCTTTTTGGCGGAAACCCTTGTACCACTAGCCTAACTTTGTACTTATCTATTGAACCATCAGTTTTCAACTTTGTTTTGAAAATCCACTTACACCGAGTGCTTTAAAACCTTCAGGGGTGATCGGTTAACTCATAAGTATGATTTTGCATAATAGAGTCCATCTCACTGTTGACGGCTTCCTTCCAGAAAGGTGCATTTGGTGTAATCATGGCTTATGTGAATGTTCGAGGTTTGTTCTCAGAGAGAAAAACCATCATGAAGTCATCACCAAAAGATTGTTCCTTACGTGCTCTCTTGCTACGTCTAGGTTCCTCTTATACTTCCTCCACAACTTCAAGAGCTGAGAGTGTCGGAAGGGCTTGCTTCACTTGCTTCTCTATGTTCCACGTGTTCTCTTCGAATGTAACTTATCCTTACACGGGAACATATTTTTGAAAAGGATGAGTTGCGAGACTCCATCACAATATTTACATGGATATCTGGGATGTCTGATTTATGGACAAGAAACCTATAACACACTACTGTTGTGCGCATAACCAATGAAAAATACAGTCCACAGACTTTGGTCCAATCGTGACCCTTTTTTGGAGTGGCACTGCCACTTTTGCAAGGCACCCCCACACTTTAAGGTATTTGTAAGAACGGTACAACATCTTTCTAAAGTTCATAGAGTGTCTTTCCGGTGACTTTGTGCGGAATTTTGTTTAAGAATATATTTCGTCGTAAGGAGCGCTTCCACCCACATGTGTTTTGGGGTAGCCCAGGTGTAGTTTACACTTGAAGGACATTGCGATTAACTGGTTATTTCTTGTTGACAATGCCATGGCTTCTCTAAGGTATGCCTCTTAAGGTATACGGAATTAATTGCTTTAGCTGGTTGATTGTTATACTTATACTCCAAACGACTACACAGGAATATCAACGATCAAGAGAAAACCAGCAGGTACATGAGTATGTTCTCCAATTCACGTATTCCTTGTCACTTGATTAGTTGGGTAATCAGTCCAAGGCCAAGTGATTAGAGATGCAGATGCACTCAGAAACTTGACTCCTGCATCCTTCATAGGTGAATTTCGTTCTTTATCTCTAATATATGGGTCGTTTTGATTGTTTTCTTGAGTGATGTGTTCCATGGAATGGTTCTCTAGAGTTGTTTGTCTCACTCGACTAACACATTGTCCAAAACTTGATCTCCAGAATGGCTAGTATCACTTGAAGAGCAAGGATTAAGGGTTTTCGAATGTGAGCATTCCAAAAACTATGCTAGAACTGTGATTTCACAGGGCAATGCCAGATCTCATTTTGGGAGCCACATTGGTGAATCAACTAGTAGGAGTTGATCAAGATGTAGCCATGACTGATGACATCATTGCGTCATCTATCTCAATTCTCAGTAGCAGCACAAGAAAACGCAAAGAAGAGAGGCAAGATAAGGGGAAGAAAAGAAAGTGAAGCTGTTCAAACACAGACACATACAACCTTCAAGAGAACTCCAAGTTTCAACCTTTTATCTCTCTCGGATAGTTTGGTAAATGGGACTGAGGTTGAAGTTTCAGACATGAGCCGTGAGTCCTGAACCACTTGTAATAAGGGAAATCGGCCTAATATGAAAACAACATATGGTATAAATGTAGGAATGCTACTGAAGTAATTGTTGTCTAGAGATAATAACAAGTTCAATTGCTTAAAACTTTAAAGACTTTACTTAGTAAGTAAATTGTAAAGATGTTCTTAACTGTCTTTCAATCTCATGGGTCTTGTTGCCTTATCATTGATCTGCTAGTGAAAGTAATGTTAATGGGCCTTCGTGTGCTCTTTAAAAGAAATCTAATCTATGAAGACTTGAACATCTTTTTTTTTATACAACTGTCTTAATATCCCAGAAATGTCCTAAAAGTTGACCGAGAGGGACTTGAATTTAAATTCAATTTTGGGATTCAAGTAGAATAAATAGAAGTTTACAGAGATGGAAATTGACACGTAGTTAAACTATGTGTGCACCAACTTCCATATAAGCCAATAGCCATATGATGTAAATAAATTGGATTAAAAGCAAAGAAATGTCACGACTCTATATAGATAATGTAAAATACAAAACTAATGCATTGTGGTGCTATGTATATAATAAATCTACAGAATTATAATTCTGCTTCTTTTATGGGTATGGAGTATTCTATATACTAAGAAAAAATGGTAATATTGTCGGCGAAGATTCGCGAATAGTCTCTATTTAAAATTAATGAAGGCAAATGGTAAGCTTAAAAGTTGAGTAATGTGGTGTCACACGTGCCCTTCATTTAATCACTAAAATTAGGGAAGCAGTTACTGTTTTCGCTTAAATTCCATCAAACAACCACTGCATGATTTCACTTAACAATATATTATTACTCTTTAATGATATTGGACTTATCAAAAATATGGAAGAAAACTTGCCTACCATTTTATTAAAAAAGTTGTAAAAAGTTAATGAAGAAGCATCGATCCAATCTAAATCTGCGAAGAAAACTTCAAATCATTAATCAAATAAAATATAATTAATATAAAAAGTGAATGTATGTACTGAAAGTACATGATTTTTCAAACTCTTATAGGAGACATTGTTACTTTGATTGATGATAGCAACAAAATTATATAAACCAAATTTCGAAAATCAAAGAAGGATGCATATTAAAAGTTGTATTCTAAATGTAAAGATTAAGAAATGTGGTTGGGTGGGTTAATCATTATTATATTTTTCATGAAAACATAGGATATATATATATATATATAATATATATATATTTAAATGGTGGTGGTAAGAATGTAATTGTACTAATATGTAATGATTACTTTGTTAGTACTTCAAAAAATAATTTTATATTTATATTAATTCGATGATTTGCTTATGTGATTGAGAATATTCCACTGAGTTTTATAGAATCATTTTTAAGTGAATTCAAAGCTCCATAAAGTTGAAAGATTATCACCAAAGATAAAGACAATGTATTACCGAAAAAAAAAAGATAAAGACAATGTTATGTTTTTGTTGTTATAAAAAGAACAATGTTATGCTTTCTTGCTTTATACATTTATATTCGATATATATATATATATATATATCTTAATTTGGCTAAGTAAAGTTTTTTATAAATATTGGAGCACAACTGACTGATTTATTAGTTAAGTTTTTATAAAATATAGATGATGAAATTCGATCTTTAAATATATAAGTGCGTACCTAGGACAGATAGTCCAGTGGTATAGTCATTTTACAAATTTTCAAGGCACCAGAGATCGAACCTTAATAGGAATAAGATTTAAAAGCCAATAAAATAATTGACAAAATATATATATATATAAGTGCGTATATTTTTAGTGGACTTACAACATCTTACAAAGGTAAATAACACTTAGCAAACGAGTTAAAGTTAATCAAATAAAAACGAATTCTCCAAAAAAAAAATCAGATTGTTAAAAACTAATATTACTGAATTTATTTGTTTATAATTTTTCTACTTTTAAAAAAAAAATTGAGTCACGGTCAATGAATATAATGTATTCAGATGTGAGCAAATAACAAAAAAGATAATAATAACTATTGTTGATATTGGCTTAATTCAATAGAGGTCTTTTATTAGAAGATTTCGTAAAGAGTTTAACGTATCTTAAAAAGCCCATAATCAAATATGAAGTTTTAGGAATCTTTGTGAAGCTTTCATGGATAACAGACTGGTTCTGATGAAATCTGTGAGAAACAGATTCGACCCTCCGTTACTAACCGATTTGTTGGAAAGTGAGCTGAGTATATTAGGTTTTTCATGTCGATAGCTGTGAGTAAGAACGGTGTTAGGTAGTTTTTATTTTTGTTTTAAGCTCTATTCTTTTCGGTGATTTAAGGTTTATTGGATGTGAAAGATAAACTTGTGTAATCACGAACTGTGATTAGAATCATTGTAAACTCTTCTTCTAGTAGATTTTTCGGGAAGTCAATCCCGGCGTGAATATACTACTATAGTTTTAATGGAAACAGAACACGTTAAATCTCGTGTATGCTCTGTTTACGTATCATGTTTTTATTATCTGTGGTATTACAGTTTCTTCTTCGATCATTTATGTTAACTGTTTTTACAACAATTATAAAATAAAATAACTTTTTTTTTTGGGCGGATTTATAATTAAGCAAAAGGGACTTATGGTTTGACGCTGTTGTTGGGTGCCAATGACACATACCAACTCGACAGGAAAACGACATGTGTGTTCTCACTCTCACGCAGTGGGCCCCGTTTTTTCGTATACTAAACCACACGATGTTCATGTTCTATAACGGGAGATGCCTAAATTTAGAAGGGAAAACGACAAACCTATGTTGAATATCAAACGGCTCAGGATTCACCTTGGCCCCGTTTCACCCGTCGGTCAAAACGTCAACAGTTCCTAGACTTCCTTTTTTCTAGTTTTTTTATAAAGATGATTCTTTATTTTGGTCCCTGTGCTATTATATTGATCACGATTCTCCCTGCCTTATTATTATACTCAATTTTGTCTAACATTTAACCATACCTTTAAATTTAAATTATAATTCAAATGATCGAATTAGTTTTTTTTTTGATATAACTTTATATATAATAATTAAATAATAATTTAACTATCAATAACAAAAATTAATATGACATATTTTGTATGATAAAAAACCGTACGTTTGATTTATCTCATGTTTTAGATTAAGTCTGGACATATCGGGTTTTGGTTCGGATTTGGGGGTCTGTGCACGTTTGGATTTTCGGGTCTACCTTAGGAGGACCCAAACTAGACCCAAAACATATTTCAGTTCGGTCCGGGTCGAATTCTTCCGGGTTTGGGTCGGTTTGGGTCTAAGATGTAAGACCCGATATGAATACGAAATTTTTGGGTAAATTTCGAGTCTCGGGTACCCAAACCCGAGAATCGTACCTGCTACCATTGGAACTGAAGTTTGATTAACCTATTGCATTGTAATTGAAAACAAAATCAATACCAAAGTGAATTCAATTCAAAGCCACAACAAAGATTATTAAAACCAATCTGTTATGAGTATCAATTCAAAGCTACATTGAGAGAAACATTAGGTAAAAAAAAGGAGTAACACAACCTTCAAACCAAGCCACTTATCACCCTCCAAAGTCTTCAAACTATGTAAATCAAAACAAGTGATGAATCACCTCTCTGCATCCTAATGAATGGAAAGATGATCAAAGAATAAGAAGACAAGTTTAATGAACAAAGTACCTCTTTGTAGCTTGTCTTGAAGTTCAACGTCTGAAAGCAATTATGAGATAAAAGTCAAGTCTTTGTCATTCATATGAATCTCAGTCTTTAGCCATTGCTTTAAGCACATCAAAACCTCAAGTGTGTAATGGGTAAAGCAGCTCCTATATGGGGTCAAGAATACGACCACTTGTACTGAATGCACTCTCATATGCTACGGTGGGACACTTGCAGGGCCAATACATCTCTGGCCATTTCAGCTAAGACAGGGAACTTTGTCGTGTGCATCTTCCACCAGCTGAGAATATCAAACTCTAACCCTTGTAGAAGCTTTGGATTCTCAACAGATTCTCTTAAGTATATATCCAATTCATTGCTGGAATCGTGAAGGCCTTTCTCATTTACCATCTCTTTGTACACAAAATCCATACTCTCATAACCAAAACCAACATCATCAGCATCTGAATCTAAAACACTCCCCACGGATAGTGTCTTGAGAGTGATAAGTATTAGACAAAGCTCCATAATGAGATGATGTTCCACCAGAACTAGATGTCTCAGTAATTGCAAAGCGAGTACTATATTCAGCAAACATTCTATGTAACACATCTAAAACTGATTTATACATCCCCTTGGCAACAATACTTTCTTTGCCATATAACTCATCAAAACAAATATGAGCAAATTTCATCTTATTTTTAGGGTCAAACACACTAGCAATGATTAATATCCTATTGATTTCCCTGAAACTAGCCCAATATTTTTCAAATTTTGCTCTCATAGCAGTAGCCTTTGAATGTAGTTCCTCATCATCACTACTACAAATCCTAATCAAATTCTTTTCAATTACAAATCACGCATAAAGCTTATGAGAATTCAACTTAGTTGATGCAAACACAATCAATATCGAGTGATCAAATATGACTAAAAACTGAGCCAAACTGTATATTGCTTCCCAATCTCGGTTTGTTGGTGGCCCAATCCTCTGATTTCCATCTTTGTCCTCTTAAAGGAAGTAATTTTCATAGAGTTTGTCCTCTATACGCATCCTCTCGAAGGCTGACTTGAAAATTTATGTGCTCTAGTTAGCATTAAGTAGGTTGAATTCCATCGAGTTTCACTGTCAAGTGATAGGCTTCCACGACTAACTTGTTTCCCAGCCTCCACCTTTACTCTCAAATGGCTGTAATCTTGAAGTTCCTGTCCTAACATACTGCACTACATTACGAATTGCCACCATACTCTTGTCTATTTCCTGTAAACCATCATGGACAACAAGATTAATAATGTGAGCTGAACATCTTACGTGTAAAAACTCACCTCCTAGAAAAAAAACTTCATCTCCTGATCCTTTAAATGTTTATGTGAATCTCTTTAACGCATTGGTGTTAGCTGTTGCATTATCCACAATGATTGTAAAGACGCTTCTCTATTCCCCAATCTTCCAAACACTGAAGCAAAACAGATGATATTGCAGATCCTTTATGGTTTTCCACATGCTTGAACCCAAGCACCACCTTCCGTAATCTCCAGTTGGTATCTACAAAATGAGCTGTGATGACTATGTAGCGTTGAAGCTGTAGTAGGAGCCGTCCATATGTCAGTAGTGAGAGAAACTCTTTGTTTGGTCTGCCTAAATATGTTCCTCATTGCTTTTTCGAGTTGCATACATCTTGTACACATCTCTTGTACTTGTCCCTTCTTGAATGGGGTGTGTATATATTAACCCTCCTACAGAACTGTCTCAATGCCACTGATTCAACAAAAGAGAATGACAACTCTGCTAGGACTATCAGCTCATTTGTAGCTTCTCTAAACACTTGTTTTGACACTTTTGCTTGCTGCAGATTGCCTTCAGGTGTTATAGCTTGCTGATTAACTCCGTTTTTCTCCCAAATTGAAAACTGCTTGCATGATTTCAAATGCTTCTTCAGACTTGAAGTCCCCGAGGTTGTACAACAGACATATTGTTTACCACAATAGTGACACTTGCATTTGTCTAAATTCTCTCTGGTTCTTGTGAAATGCTGCCACACTTCTAACCTTGTCTTCTTTGTTCTTGGTTGCACATTCACTCGCATTTCGTTTCCTTTTGCTGTCTGATTCCATCTTAATATCGTCATCATTTATTTTATCTGCAGTAAGTGTGAACTGCTCTTGCTGGGTTACGTCAGGTGATGATGAATCCATCTACAGATAAATCAAATTAAGAATCACATACCCTCGATTAAGAATCACTGAACAAATTGATTAAGAATCACAGACCCTCGATTAAGAATCACAGAACAAATTGATTAAGAATCACATAAAACTCCATTAAGAATCACATAACAACCGACTACGAATCACAAACCAATCGTAAAATACAGACCCAATCGATTAACACACACATCGTTGATTCAACGAAAGCAACATAGTCCAATCGATTAAGAATGACAGACAAATCCATTAAGAATCACAGAACAATCGATTACAAAGTCACAGACCAATCTTAAGACACATACCCAATCGATTAACACACGAAAACACACCATCGGTTGATTTCAACAAAGCATCGATGATTCAACACACGATTCACAGACCAATGAAACAAACACGAAGCAAATACGATATACAAATCGTCGAAGATTCAATAAAATAGCAAGAACTTACCTTCGACGATGGCATCCAGCTTCGAATATCCAAATCGAACTCTTAGAGTTTCGGTCTCGCGTGAAGAAGAGAAGGAGAAATGTCGGAAGAGGAAACAAATTTTTTTCTTCTCTTTTAATTATCGGGTCTGTTTGGGTACCCATGGATTTCGGGTAGTACCCGAACCGACCCGAGACCCAATGGTTCTTCTTCTTAAGACCTAATAGGGTATTTCTATAAAACCGAACCCATACCTATTTTTTCGGTTCGGTTTCGATTCAGATCCTCAGATCTGGGTATTATGCCTGAGCCTATTTTAGATAATGTACTTGTTAGTTTGACAAAAAAAAGGATAATATTTTTATTACCTAATAAATATTACCGAAGAAATAGAAAAACCAAATAAAACAGTTGAAAATGAGGGTGCCGACACGTTTTGGGTATGAATTTGATAAATTAGGGAAAAAGGGGTGAGAGTTAAGAAGTTTACAAAAATAAAAAACTGTCGGTCCATTAACTAAGGTTAAGATTGATCAGAGTATGTAGTTAAGGAGCTTGTGATTAATTTTTGCAGGTCCTACATTAAACCGAGTGGACCGTCGGTGACTCAGTACGAGTCTCGTTAACGAGTTCTTCCTTGTCTAATTTTTCTTAGTCACAAGTCTTTCTATTTATAAACAGAAAAACGAAGATTAGCATTGTTTGTTAGAGAGAGGAAAGAGAAGAGAAGACAAATGGGAAGATAATACTCTCTGCCTACGTTTGAATATATTAAGAGAGGAGAGCTAAGAGAGAAAAGGAAAGAGATAGAGATGGCGGGATTCAAGCGATTCTGTCTCCATTGATATGGAGGCGTTATCTCTTGGAGGACAGGTACGAATTTCCTGGGATTTTATTTCTTACAAGTTTGTATGATATTTACGGGGAATAAGAAGAAGAACACTAGAATGGTACTTTTTGATCTTGTTTTTGATTTCTGCATTCTTCTAGCTGCTTTGTTCTGATAATGATTTGTTGTCACTATTTATATGTTATTTTGTGTTTTTGTTATCTGCTGTAGTTTTAATTACCTGATTATGAGAAGTGGTTTAGCAATTTCTGGAATCGTTTTCTACTTAAAACAATGATGGAAAATTCATGTTACCAATTTTCCTTGCTTCATTAATTTTTGGAGCTAAAATTCGGATGATGTTTTTGAGTCGGTAATATATTCAAAATTACGAAGTGTGTTGTCGATAATCTGATTCCTCAATTCTGCATTGAGTTTCAATTTTGTGGCTCTGAGATTCTTACGTTCTGGATTTTCATGTCTTCCTTAGTTCATGGCGCAACTAACACCTTCAATTTGAACATGTGTATCTGATCGTATTCTTCTTCTACTGAATCATATGTATACAATTCTTCGATTTTCCACATTCTTTTTCTCATTGTTCTAAGGTTTTGAAGATTTATCATATTTTTTCTTGGCATCGCAATGTTTATTATGAATTTTTATAACGAGGTTTTGGTTTACCCGTTGATAGTTGTTTGACCATTTTTTATATGATTTTATGGGAAACATTGGTACTTTTTCTTCGTTGGTCTCTTATCAATTTTTATTACTCAAAAGAGAAATGAGTTTTTTAAGTGTGGTCCTAAACTATGCATGTTCTTACTCTTTTCATTTATTTCATAGAGGTTGTATTTACTGACTTAAATTCTACTATCTTTTTTTAATTTTTTTGTTTTTTATTGTCGATAGGAACACCTTGTGGAGACTACTTATGGGCCAGTATGTGTTGCCGTTTGTGGAGATCCAGATAAACCAGCTCTTATCACATATCCTGATATAGCTCTGAATTGTAAGCTACATAACTTCAGTAGTTTCATAAATATGATTAAAAAATGAAATGCCTTTTCCTGATTTGTTGCGTTCGTTTTGTGCAGATATGTTCTGTTTCCAAGGATTATTGTTTTGTCCAGAAGCTAGTTCCCTGTTACTCCACAACTTTTGCATATATCACATCAGTCCTCTTGGCCATGAGGTTGGTAACTGGATTCTGATCATTTACAACATTTGTATGTTATTGATGTTTTACTGTTCACCACTATGATATCCCTTTAAAAATGCAATTCATATCCCTTATTACATCGCTTTCTTCAAGAGTCATTGCAGTTGGGAGCTCCAATGATAAGTGTTGATGCTCCTTTGCTCTCAGCTGATGACTTAGCCGACCAGATAGTTGAGGTTCTTAACTTTTTCGGGTAAAAGATTTCGTCTTACACAACTTTTATTATTGGTAGTTACTTCATTGAGCTGCCTATATTCTTGTTATATCGTTATCTTGGTTTGCATTACCAAGTTCTTTCTCCACAGAATATAGAAATAAGAGTGACTATATTTTTTCCTTCTTTCTCTAAATCAATATATTTTTTCTTTTGCTTATTCGCTCTTATCCAGACTTGGTGCAGTAATGTGCATGGGTGTCACAGCAGGAGCCTACATTCTGACCTTATTTGCTGTAAGTATTTGTGACCTACAGGAGCTACGCTTATCAGTCAACTTGAATTCAAATTTTTAATTATGCTTGCAACTTAATTTGTCTAGATGAAGTACAGGCAGAGAGTTCTGGGATTAATACTCGTCTCTCCACTGTGCCAAGCGCCTTCGTGGTCAGAATGGTTGTGCAATAAGGTCTTCTATTGCAGAGATTTCTCCTGTCTTATTTTGTATGGGGTTATATTGCTTTAAATGATCTAATTCTCATATCTGACAATCCTTAACTTATGCAGGTTATGTCGAATTTACTTTACTACTATGGCATTTGTGGCGTGGTTAAGGAATTGTTACTAAAACGGTACTTCAGTAAGGTATAGTCTCAGGGCTCATGTATGACTTAATTATCTTTCAATAATTGTGATTTTAGTTTTAGCGGTTTCTTGTAAATTGTATATCAGTTTTTCGTATTGTATCTTAGAATGTATTTTTCACTAGCCAGATGATAAATTTTGGACGTATGTTCTCATAGGAAGTTCGTGGTAACGGTCAAGTTCCAGAATCGGATATTGTCCAAGAATGCAGAAGAGTAAGTAAAAATCTTTCTCCTTTTTAATCTGCAATTCTGTGATGGATTGACATTTTCCCAACTAATATTCACATGTAATCTTTGACTATCCAGTTACTTAGTGAGCGGCAGAGTACAAACGTGTGGAGATTCCTTGAGGCAATCAACGGGTAAGTTTTGTATATCTATGTTGATGAACATGGACCATTTTCAGTCTCGAGCTGAGAAAATAAATAGAAGGGTTTGTAATATGATAAAACAGGAGACCGGATCTCAGTGAAGGGTTGAGAAAATTGCAATGCAGAACTCTAATATTCATTGGTGAAAATTCAGCGTACCACTCAGAGGCCGTTCACATGACCACAAAACTAGACAGAAGATATGGCGCATTAGTCGAGGTACTAATACATTAAATACATAAACGGTTTAGGTCTCAATTTAAGAAGGTTTGGTTCGGTTTCCATGGCAAGCCTAAATGATATACAAATATAACAACAGGTACAAGGAAGTGGGTCGTTGGTAAGTGAAGAACAACCACAAGCTATGGTAATACCAATGGAATACTTTTTAATGGGATATGGCTTGTATCGTCCGACACAGAGCGCAAGTCCAAGAAGTCCTTTGAGTCCTACTCGAATCTCTCCTGAGCTTCTCTCCCCCGAAAACATGGGATTGAAACTCAAGCCCATCAAGACACGACTCGCTCTATGACCCTGCATGCCTCCTTTGCTACTACACACATACATGATACAACACATAAAATTCGCCATTGCTGGAGTTGGAGCTGCTCTTCTGTTATCGATTTGAGCTGTAGATATAGACAGATATATTGATCATCGATATATTTATAGAGAGAGCGAGAGTGAGAGGAAGAAAAGTAAAAAAAAGTAAAAAATTGATATATGGTAGAAAGGTTACAGATGTTATGTTTTGATTCATTATAGTTTATTTTGTGGTAGCTCTTCGTTGTCTTTGTACATTCGGGTTGAATAATTATTTAAGGAAATTCTCCATATTTGATCTCAACTCTTATACATGTACTCAAACATGAACTCTCATTCAACCCGAATGAACATTTATACATTTGGGTTGAATAATTATTTAAACAACCTGACAATTTTCTGGATAAGCTCGTATGTTATGTCTATAATATTTGTCTTCGAATTCAACTACTGAGGATACAGAAAGTGATAAGTCTCGAATACCGGTCACTCCCATGGATTTTTGAATAGTCTCTTATACATGCACTCTTTAAAAGTTCATTGTTGTTTATTCAAGAGATTACCGAGAGAATTTGGATTGAAATTAAGAGATGTCATACTCGTGGATCTCTCCTTACAACATAAAAATCCACACTTGTTTTGTAACAGAAAGAATCATTAAAGTTTATAGCAGATTACATAAAGAAAAGAAACAAATACTAATTACAAAGAAAACAAATGGGGTTGTGTGTTAGTTACTCTCCCAGGAACACAAACAATGTTAGTGTTATAATGTTTGGCCTTCTTCTTTTACACAGATTTTTTGGTTTGTCAAAATTGATTGGTGTACCAAACTTCACTTGAGAAGAAACGTTGTGGTTTTAGGAATTACGGGATTGGCGCGCCATTATGATCATCCGTTGTTTACCGCTTTCTGATCTTACTATTTCTCCTTTCTGATCAGATTCAAAGGCTTTTTGGCTTATTATGTATAAATAAACAGAAGAAGAACCTCTTTCGAGACCAAACAAAAACCATATAGACTTACCTCTACAGAACTGTCTGGAGCAAACCACCTTAACAATACTCCAAGATGCACAACTGCTGGTATCACTTTAAAAACCAGAGGTGTAGTAACCTGCCCAAACCATAAGCCAAACCAAGAAAAACCAATTTAGCTACTTGAACACACATACAGAGGAGGCAACGTAAATGATCTGATCATACCAGGCTAAGAGCAGTTGTCCCGAGGAGAAGCAAGTAGAGTTTCCCCTGACAATTTTCATAACTTTTGAGATTCTTTCTACAAATTATATCTTACAAAATCTTAAATTCTACTATGTGTGTGGTCGAATGAGGAATACTTCTGATACTTACTTCGATAAGGTGAAGATTGGAGGCACGGCTAAGTAGTACAAAGGCGAACTCCCCTATCTGAGCCAGAGATATTCCAACCTGCATTCATTTAATTCGGAGACTGTGAAGCAGAGAGTATGCAAAGAGCAGATTTGATCATATAAGTAGATTGAGACAGAATCTTTTACCAGGAGAGCCGTTTTATTGTTGTATCCAAATCCCTTGACGACGGTTGTAACTATAGTCGTTTTTATGATAATTACTAATATTACAGAGGCTAACAATATATCTACATGGGTCCAAAGGAAATGGACATTGACTAACATCCCAATGCTGGCTAGGAAAAGAGCAGCAAATAAGTTACGGATGGGTTCGATCTGCATTTAGTATAGAAAAGCTGAGTCAGACAATGTATTCGTTAGGGGTTTAGGATCGGAAGTTTTTCAACTGATTACTTCCTCTCCACCACGTTCACCCCGCTACAGGAATCCAGAATATGATCACGTAAATGGAAATATTCACGCTTCAACAACATAAACAAGGCAAGCAGTAAAGCCTTTTCAGAAACATGTGGTCAAAACGTACTTGCTCTAATGTATGTTCAGCGAGATCAGTAGTGGATATCATGACCCCCGCAGCAAAAGAACCCAATTCAAGACTTAATCCCAGCTTATCACTACACTGGAAAGATAAAATACCAGTCAAACAAACACATCGACACAAACTTAATCCCACCTTATCAGTACAGACAAAAATGAGAATCTTAGTGAACATGTAACTCAAGATGGATACTAATAAGAAAGAATATGAAGAAGAGGAAGGCCAAGTTTGAACTCACCCACGCTACAAGTAGACAGAAAGCAACAGCGGCTAACTGATAGAGTTCATTTGTCTGCTCAGTGAAGAAAAAACTAAAGTTATTCTACAAATATAATTTTATTTGACCAGAAGACAGGACACAAAATCTTGAAAGGAAAATCATGTACCTGTGACGATAAGCTGACCATTAGTTTCAGCAACCAAGGTATGCATGTCCTTGATAATATGGACAGCACAGCCAAAAACGAAAGCAATATAACCACCCTAAATTAAAGACAAAAAAGTAAGATCAACATGATTCTTTAGAATACTCCTTAAAGCGCAAAAACTCTATCCATCTTTTCTTACACTTTTGTCATTGACAACATTCCCTGTACAACGCCAGAATTTCCCCCAAGGACTGGAAGCAAAGCAAACAGCAAACCCACGGCACAGTCCTACAAACACATGCTAAAATCAAACCTCCAAATGATTTGAAAAGGAATGCTACAATAAAAGGTCACTCTTTTACTGTCATATAAACACATTGCGGTCTATAGAGACAATAGGACTCAGATGTTGATGGAAAGAACGATTAGATACCTGAAGAATAAGTATTCCAATTGTAACTTGACCATGAAGAGAATTAATTGAATTTTTTTCCATGAGAAACTTCAGCACCTATAGTTTCAAGGCAATGCATGATGTACATATAACCAACAATAGTCAAAATAAATACGCTAATGGAAATGGTTAGATAAGAATTATAGAGTTCACAAAATTACCACCGCAGTTGATGACATTGACAAAAATGCTCCTACAAATACCCCTTCCGAATGTTTACCACCACACAACTGCAAACAGGACCAGTTGTTAAAACATGTCACGGAGAGTATATCTGCAAGAGATTTAGAAAGTACACTTCTAACAAACTTCCAAAGATACAACATTTGAGATACGTAAGCACGACTCAGTAGTCCACGAGTACAAAAGAAAGCAGAGACTATTTTCCAGAATTACTGATATAAAACGACGCACCGACACTGTAATTCCGCACAAGAACATGAAAAGAAGAATTTGAAGAAGGCCTCCCAGAACAGCAACTGATCGAACAACTCGAAGCTACATAATAAGAAGAAAGGTGCCCAAGAATTTGTTATATTTACAATATAATTCAACACTAAGCAAATCATAGAGGATGATCTTACCTTAGCAGTGGAGAACTCTAGACCCAATGCGAAGAGCAGAAATACCACACCAAACTGGGCGACTGTCTCAACCTATATAAATAATAATGTCAAAGTCAGAGCAAAAGAGCCACATGTGAGATCACATATAGGATCATATAAAAATATACATCCTAATCTTTGCTGCAGTCTAATGCTCTAGATTCCTTATCCAAGTCTCTCTTATGCATTATCACATGATAAAAACTCAAAATATATTTTGACCCATAAAAGAACATTAGTTCCTAGTCAAGGACCTTCAGAAGAATGTACTTCCCAAACTAATGCTGACCTAAAAAAAGATTCGAGACCTTTGAAGGAATCTGTCAACCAAAATTACTAAAACTGAACAAAATACTTAAATCTTTTGAAATCAAACACATAGCATACCTGGACCATCTCACTGATGAAGTTCAGTCCTCCAGGTCCAATAATAGATCCAGCAAGTAAATATCCAGTTATTACCTGCATAAGCACAAAGAGTGATTCACAAGAATGAGAAGACCAATACATCATACTGAAACCTAAAATCATAATGACAGAAAATAAGGGTAGCATCAAAATCAGACCGGCTGCCCCGCACAGGCAAAAGCGATACCACCACAAGTAGCAGAAACAATGACAACCACCAGGTCTGATATCAGTCTACATATCATAAGAAGCACAAATCAGATGGCCAATTCAGGATTGAAGAGTATGTCCTTCAAAGAACATGTTAAAATAAATTACTGATAACCAAGAATCTTGCCTCAAGTCTAGCTGTAATACTGGATACTTCGACTTGAAATTAGATATGATGAAGACATTGTCCTGACACAACACCAAAATCGTCATGTAAGAGCTAAACAGATTGTCTTCTAGTGATAAAACTTACTTTTCGATCAATCAGAGTTGGAGTGTCCTCAGCTCTGTTGTCATTGTCCAAGTTGAAAACATCATGGAGTTGAAATCGCCTAAAGAAAAGTAGATGGAGCTTAATACGTCTTCCAATTTTGTACATTGTAGAAAGTCATCTAAGGAAATTCTAGAAACAGAACGTTAGCTGGAATTGAAAAGTGTACTTCTCTTCTTTTGTCTCATTTTTCTTTGTTGACTTTACTCTGGCTACAGTTTCCAGAACTGCCTGATCACCACAAGGTACAAAAACCAACCTCATATTCAGATAATCATATAATGCAATTACTCAAAGAAATGATCAAATCTAGAGCAAGCCTTAACTATAGCATAAAAACAAAATACATGGGAGCGTTTTTGAGTTCATGCAAAAAAAGTACATGAAAGTGTCCAAGTAGGTATGAAAAACCGAAGACACTTGTCGTATTCCAAATTTGCATAACTTATAAGGAGGACATGATATATCAACCACTTAGTAGTACCAACCTGTTGTCCAGCTACACTGTTGTTGAAGCTTCCAGGATCAGCCACTGCGAGGAATAGAACAAGGATCAGAAAAATAACAAAATTTCGAGTAAAGTGTAAGCAGACAAGATAGAGAAGCAGACAAGATAGAGAAGTAGAATCAATTGTAGGAAACTAATCAGATATTTAAATCTCATTGTGTAGTTTAATCTCGATCTAGAAGAAACATAGTATTTTCGCATGTGGAGATCACGAAAAACTGAAAAGAAAAGACAAATGTACGATCCTGGGATCAATCGAAGTTCCAAACTGTACATGAATCACGGATCCAATTCACGATCTAACTCATGTATTGGATGACGAAAGCTAAAACCAAAAATTCAAGCAAATAGATCACAAATAGATAACTAGACGAATTCTAGTATTCCAATGGCCATTTCAACTTCAAAAAGAAGCAAAGTAAATGGTCGATCGAGAGACTCAACCTTCATTCTGGTCGCTTTCGTTGAACTCTTTCTCGAGAGCGCGATCGATGATGTCGGCGAAGCTACCTTCCTTGGGTTTACCAAGAGAAGAAGAGTTGAGAGATGTTTCAACGGAGGAGGAGGAATTGGCGGAAACGGTTACTTCCAACAGATCCGAATCAGAGAAAGCGCGAGGAGAGGCGAGGGAGAAGTAGAGAAAGAGGGAGAGTAAGAGTAAAAGGAGTTGAGAGGATGTTCTATGCGTTCGTCTTCTTCCTTCTCCTTCAACCATGGCAGAATTGGTTCTGGATTTGAACAAGTCAGGTGCAACGGTAAGCAAAACCGGAACCGTCGCGAGTGGATCCACAGTGAGCAGAAGCAGCAGCCAGTGGGAAGAGCGGAGAACGAGAGATTGCAGTAGCTAGTCAATAATCAGTCCATATATACACACTATACACATACCTCTATATATTTATCTGTGTGTATACTATATAGTTTTTATATCATATATCAAAACTTTAAATCGGATGTTTCTTTTATACAACTGCACCATGTGGCTGATAAATAATGAGTGTGGGTCTTCCTAATCCTTGTTTATTGGTTTTCGATTAGGACAAAACATCCTAACTCTTACCGTACTTCGTCTTTTTTCTTTTCTTTATGAAAATAGTTTTTATGTTTTTTTTTGTCAGGTTACAAATGGCCGGTTCATTAGCCAAATTCTTGTAAATGCAAGTGGGTGACTCGATCCCAAGATGTGTAAATGCGCTTGCCTCTTGTGAACTTATTACATGCCACTAGATTAAATGACACTTGCAATTTTTTTTGTTTTAAAGGCAAAAATACTAAAAATGTACTAAAAATAATTTCATAATTCAAATTAGTTTATTTTTATTCATACGGAGTAGATAATTTATGAGATTTGTAAAAGAGGTATTTATACAAATTGTTTTCCAGCAACAACTTGAATCCATAAGGAATTTTTTGAATTTATTCCCAAAAAGTTATCCAGAAACTCAGAAGTCATTGTAAAAAAACACATAGGGTCCAAAAAAGAAAAAAGATATATAAAGAGAGATCATATTCCTTTCTCTCACAATATCTCGTTTGACAACAACAATGGCGGACAAACCAAGCAGAGCGCTGATCTTGTACGGAGACGGGTTGGCTCGATTCGTGGACCCGTCCAATAGCCACATCCATTCTCTTGCTTCCGTTGCTAGCTGTGGCTTCTTGAGCCTTCCTAATGCGCCTCCTGGTCTCTCTTTCTCTCTCGCTCCCTTACTATCTGGATTTATTGAATTACTTTTGTTGATTCTTCATGAATTACGATCAAAATCGATACTTTAGGGTGCTAGATTAAATCCCTTTTATTTTGATTGTTGTTTGAAGCTAGTGCTGATCATAACCGAACCGGATCAAAACTAAACCGGAACAGGCGTGAGATCGTTTTGATGAATTTCATTAGAGACCGGATCAGAACTGAACCTATGCTTTGATAGTCTGCTACTGAATAATCATTCTGGTATTTTTCTATTGCAGAAACTGAGAACGAAAGGATAGTTCGAGAATTCTCCCTTTTGCTGGATGCATCAGATGCTTATATGATATCTGTGAGTCTGTATTTGGTAGATGTGTTTAATAAAGTTATTCACGAAAGTGAAGGGTAACTATCCATAATTTTTTTGTTAAACAGAGTGGACTAAAAGCAAAGGAAAGTGAAAATAAAATCCCAACTTTGTTCGAAAGGTTAGCCTTTTCCCTCTTCTGTTTAGATTATCCAGAAGATGATGCTTGTTTTTACATTGATGTCACTGAAACATATATATAATGTGCAGATTTATGGGACTCAAGGCTGCTTTAGTAACAGACAGTTCTACTTTGAGTTCTTTCGGAAAACTGATTGGCTTAGATGTATTAGATTTATGCCAAAAGAGTGATTCCTTTTCTTCTGATGCCACTGCATCTGAATTATTAAAGCTGCTTGGATTTGAAGGAGGAAAGTGCTTGGAAGCGAGCCCATATGAGTTGGTTTTTGTGCATATCAGTGTTGATGAATCCAAAGACAGGCATCATGGGAACAACTTGAGAATCATCGACACCTTAATTGGCAGTATTCTGAGAATGGCTCAACCAGGTTCAGAGATTGTATTGCGCTTGCATCTGTCTGCTGTTCTTAGCTATGGTTCTGTCACAGACAAAGATGTCTCAGTTTTTCCTATTAAGACTGCACAAGAAGACGTAAACCCAACATTTGCAGGACTTGTTCCGCGTCAGAGCTACACCATGCGAGGTGAAAAGACACGAGATGATGTTCGGTAAGAGACTCGATTCTTTTGAAGTGGAAAAACTAGTAGAAGTTTGTTCAAAACTTTTCTGAATTTATCATATTGTTCTTGATGGGTTTGCTCTTTATTGCAACCTACAGGCACTACTGTCCTATGTTGGTAGCTCAATGGCAGCATGCGGTGACCCGAAAAGACTTAGTTGAGACATTATCATTTGAAGCTTTCAAAAAGGTATGGTTTCTGTTAAATGCAAGTTTCACTGTAATATACGGCATGACTTTCTCAAAGCTTTTGGTTCTCTCTTTTTTTCATTGTAGCTATGTGGAAATCTTGTTATACCGGCTGATCGGTTCATCCATGAAGTTGCTTTCAAACTTTGGAAGGCCCCAAAATATGGAGCTTAAGCCAAAAGTGAGTTGTATTCCATAGTCCTTCCACTGTTGGAAATTAATTGTGGATTGATCTCAAACTTGCTTTAGGATGAAATAAAAACTGCTCTTCTTCTTCTTCTTCTTCTTCTAATTTCTACATCTTATTATCTGTTTCATACATTCAAAGATTAGAGATTTGATCAATATCCTGAATCTGACATGTAAAAGTTAAGATTATGACTCCTCTTGTACCGGGTGGTAGTTAGTACCACCGATCCAAGACGTTTTCAATTCGTCTTCATATAGTCTTTGTCCTTTATTGTCTCTTGTGATCTTCCTTAGGTATAGCCCTTCTCTCTTCACCCCCCAAATGCATTCTTCTTCCTCCGGATTATCGCATTGCCATCTGAATAATCTTTACCCGGTAAAAACTGTTGCGGTCTGACCATAAGGCGCACCAAAAGCGGTGTAGAACGTGCACTCAAAGTATGTTTAGAGAAACGGTATCTTGATAAATACTGGCGTGAAAGACCAGCTTTTGGATTGGCCTGGTATGAGAGGATGCTTTCCCAGTTTGTTATTTGCCGACCAACAGTCAATCGTGAGGCTTTGGTTCCGTCCCGTGTAACTGGAGATCTCGTTTCTTATCTCGAACCGGGCTGCTGATGCAGCTGATGGAAAATAGGCTGTTGCGATGAGAAGGCACCACGTGAATGCGGTGGCTAATTGGAATTTGGATTCAATGTTAAACCCAAACTCCATTGCTTCTCTTCAACACTTCTGTTTTACAAGTTTGTTTTGAGATTTAACACAAACTAATTTGGCGACCTGAGTTTATATGTAACGAGAGTGGATGTTTAACAACAAACAAAACACATGAGCTGTCTTGGACTTCATACGTTTGATGAGTTTAGGCTCCTTAGTTTCGTTTAAAATTATCGGGCAAGATCTAAATTTGGGAGATTCTGTTGCATTTTCTCAGGGTGGGATTTGGTTTAGCTTTGTTTAGTTTTTGGAATCTTTAGTTTATGAAGTACATAAATTAAAATAGCAACCAAATACAATTGGATTCGATATTTTAAATAGTTTTGATTAGAATTCAGTTTCGATATTTAACAGAATTTATCTTAGTATTGTTGTTAAGATGGTACCAAAACCCGAATGTCTAAATTTTTCTTTTTCTTGGTTTGATTCAATTTTGGATATGGAAGAACTGAAACCTGACTGTTTTATTTTCTAAAATGGTTCGGTCTGTCTTTAGAATTAGATAAACCGGATACATCTAGTATTTTGTGACACAGATTATATAAGTACTCTAGATAGTTAAACTAGTCAAAACTAGCATAAAGCTGAAATTGAACAACAAGATGTCTTGATAGAATGAAGTACTTTTTGCCAGGTCATGAGATCAGATAGACACTGACCGGAGCTAGATTCGGACATCGGAAGCCTAATAACGATTTAGATTCATCAGGATTGGTTTATGTCTTTTACATCCAGCTTTTTCCAAAATATACAAGAATGTACAACAGATGTATATTTACTATCAGAAACTATCTAGTCTCTGTGTTGCGATGACGAAATTATTTCAAAGATCAGAAGAAGGCTCCCCACAGAAAGCTTCTGGTTCGAAAGTCCTAGCGGTTTCGTCATTGTAGGCTCCTGGGATTGGTATCGAGGATCTGTCCCTAGGATCTTTATATGTCTTATAAGACGATGCAATTGGAGAATTACTAAGGTTTACGACAAGAATGAGCGATAGTCCGAGAATGACTAACGTGTTTTTCAGTCTGGCAAGAATTGGTTTTACCTGAAACAAAAAACATACAATCAACATAAACTTTTAAAAGACCTCATGCACATGAACACATATAACTGAAACATGATTGAAACTCTCTGAGCCAAGAGTGCACCATTGAAACCAAAGTCAAGGATTTAAAAGGTACATGGTTCATAGCTTACCGAGAAAGATCCAAGAAGACGATCTCGTGCTAAGACTTCAGGTGTTTTCACCCAAACCTGTTCCATTAGATAAAGTTAAGATACAAGCAAGCAACACATATGTTTTCTACTTATTGAGCTTCTTAAGCAATACAGAGAACGAGATGAATAATAACCTGACCATCATACCATCCAGTTTCTTCATCTGCAACCAGAGAAGAAGAGAACATTCAAATTACAAAAGTAGCAAAACCCAGTCCTTGAGCTTCCCAAAACGTCTATATGATCAAGAATTCTTACAAATTTCGGCTAACAAAGATGGGCAATTAATTAAATCAAAATGGGTTACATAAAAATCCAAACTTGAATTGTAAGAACTAAAATTTCAGAATCTCAAGAGTTTACACATACATTCAACGGTGGCGCTAAGAAGACGATTACCGACATAAGCCCAACCGAGATACATCCTTACGACAGCAAGCGTGACAACGAAGATCCCGCTAGAGCTGGCGGCGAGAATCCGCTTTACGGGTTCGAATTCGGGTCCGACTGATCCGAACCACGAAACAGGTAACCCGATGAAGAATGCGAAAGAAGCGCCGGTGATGAAGAGCCTTGAAGAGTACTCTACTAGATCTCCAGAAGCCCAAGAGAAAGGGAAAGAGGAGGAGAGAGATTGGTACTCGTTGATTGGTTGTTGCTCCGGCGGAACGGGACAATCGGCCTCCGGCAACGATGGGGGTGTTGGTTGGGGTTCAGAGTTATTGGTGCCGAATTTGAGAAGAGAAGGAGAAGAGGGTAGGGGTATTTTAGGAAATAAATTGTGGTGTAGGAATCGGCGGTGGCGAGACGGCGGTTTAAGGGAGGATGAAACTGGACTGAAATGGCGGAGCACTGTAGTCATCGCCGGGTTCGTATCTTAAAAGGAAATCGAAATTTGATTTATCTATCTGCAAAATTTAATTTATTTTGAGACTATTTTTCTTTTTTTGGTCAAACATAATTTTCTTTTGGGGTCTAACTTTGAATTAAATTAATAAGAACCTAGAGAGTTTACACAAACTGAAACCACTACTATGAGTAAGGAAGTCAGCCATCTAATTTAGAGATTACATGGACAGAGAATCATCGAAACAAATTCTTTAGTTTCATATAATTATATATTTAGGTGGAGAAAAGTGACCACTTATCAAGAATTTGCACACTAACTCAATATCCAAAAAATCTAGAGAAATAAGGTACTCTATAGTCCACAACACCGCTTCATAGTATTGGAGTCCATAAACATATTTTGACTATATATATTTGGTGGCTACGTATATTGTTCAAACAAAATTCAAATAGCTAAAGGTCATTTATTAGCAACAATTAGATTTGATGTAAAGTCACATAATGTTCGCACAGGAAAAAACAATTTTCTTACAAGATGTAGTATTGGAGAAAATGAAAACTCAAAGGTCGAAGTGCATTAACATCTGTGTCCTGACAGATAGTGGGATAGTAACGCTGTGAGAGCCATCGGTCCAAGTCAAGCTCCCAAAGTAGTGAATAGAATTGGCTCTATGAGTTGTGGAGAACGTGACTTTGAAGCTGAGTTTCTTAACATTGGAGTTAAAGGCAAGGGTGTTGGGCGTGACAGAGATTTTGACACCTAGAGGAGGCTCAACTATGAGTTTATAGACGGATTCAACAGGTCCAACGTTGGTGACTGTTCTAGTGAGAGTCACATCTTCTTTGAGAAATGGAATGGTGATGGAAGGCAAATTGAGATCAAGCGGAGAGGGCCTTGGACTCGGACATCGATATGGAGAGTTTCCCACTGAGATTCTAGAGATGAATGTTTCCTCATATCCGGAAGCACATAGAAAATGTTTGTAGTCTTCTGCGCTTGCGTCGTATACCAGACCAGGATCAGCTGCTTTTTGTGGGTTAACCAGTCCTCCTCCAAAGTCAAATGGGTCGGCTAGTTTTCGTGACAATCCATCCGAGAAGATAGGTTCTCCGTAAGGATCCGTTGTAGAAGCTTAACCAATGAATAAGGAAGTGTCATTCAATAGATGATAAATGCACATTATAAAAAATAATTGTTAGGTAAGTACCTGTAGTCACAAGAGCTGATTTAATAGCGGCAGGAGACCAGTCAGGATGCACAGCTCTGAGTAATGCAACTATACCGGAGATCACAGGGGCCGACATTGAAGTTCCCGACTCAGCAATGAATCCATCCTCGCCGCCTGATTTTGCAGGTGAACTAGCTCCCAATATGGACACACCAGGAGCTGCTATATCAGGCTGGAAATATATTTGATTGTTTTTGGTGAGAAAGAGAACATCCATAGAATTGGGTAAACATATTACTAAATGAAATTGTTAAGTACCTTGAGAACATATGGAGAAATGGAATTGGGTCCTCTACCAGAGAAATCTGCGACCTTAGTGGCTACAACTGGCCCAGTGACTGTGATTGAAGAGCTTATTTTTATGGTGGGAGAGCTGTGTAATAAAGTGGCTCAATCTTAGATAACATGCATTCAGATAACGTACAATAAGTAAAGAGATTCTTCTTATGTATAAACTTTAGGTACCTGGTGGTTTCTATGTAACTGAGAATGGTAGACCCATGTTCATAGTCTACGTATATAATGGGAAGACCTTCACTAGTTTGGATAATATCACTTATTTTGTTGGCAAAGATGATTCCTTTAGCTCCAGCCATAAATACTCGAGATAAAAAAGTTATCTCATCATTACTACCATTAGGTCCAGTTATAAAAGCTAGAATCACTTTTCCTTTTACTGCAGCCGTTATCTCTTTGGGGCTTTTTAGGTACATTAAGCCCTTTTGGATCTCAATACCATTGTACGGAGTCCTTGCCTACATACATATGTAGTAGTAGAATAAAACAGGAGGTTAAAGCCTAAGATGTATGAAAAGAAATGTACATAAAGTAGTTAGTTAATGTTTGGTTTGTTACTGGTGCGTACCATTAAAGTAACATTGTTGCCTAGTGTCAAAGGTGTGGGAAACCAACGGTCAAGAGTTGTAGCAGCGACAGTTATGATCCATGGAGCTATGTTCTGGACTGTGTAAGCCCCAGGCCCATAGTTTCCTCCGGCAGTGATCACTGGAATGCCATTTGAGATGGCGTGGAAGGCTCCATATGAGATTTGATTACGAGCGTCGATTTCAGTTAGTATAGGATTAGGCCTGCCTATTGATATCGAAATCAAGTCCACACCATCAGCTATGGCGTCGTCCATGGCCTTCATTATGTCTGAGGTCGCGCATGTGTTATCTACTCTCCGCCAACACACTTTGTAGACAGCGATACGAGCACTAGGAGCTCCTCCTCTTATTGTACCAACTCCAAGGCCATGGTTACTCACATTTGGGACGAATGATCCTCCTGCTATGGAGGCCACATGGGTTCCGTGAGGTAAGCCTTCCCTTGGGGACATGTACTCTGTGTCTTGTATTCTGCTGTCTGTTTTGTTTGTCTTGATGACTGTCTCCATGTAGTACCTCGCTCCTATCAACTTCCTATTGCAATGCTTCTTTGAATCAAACTCTTCACCGTCCACGCACTTTCCTTTCCATCGTGTTGGGATCGGGCCTAACCCTTTGTCATTGAAAGACTCCGACTCAGGCCACACACCTGAGTCCAAGATACCAATGATGATGTCCTCACCCATCTTGGCATCATGAAGAAGTCCTTTTGGTGTGGCTTGAGAAACACCCAAGTAATCAAATGTCCTCGTTGTTTGTAGTTCGTAATATGTATTGGGCGTGATGTCAACAACATCCGGATGCTCTATATTCATATTTATCACCATTTGAAATCATCAGTTTTAATATATCTTTTGTTTTTGTACATGTTGCATATCGATGTTTATAGTTGTCTCATGTACGAACCTGAGAGTTGTTTAGCCTGAGAAGCCGTGAGATGGGCTGCAAAGCCGGAGAATCCATGCCGGTAACTATGAACCATGGACTCACTCGCCTCCGTTTTGCTGGACCATTTATATATCCACATTAAATCCCCATTGAATAATATACATATATATGAGTTATAAATTAAGTGTTTAGTTCCGTTGTATGTTGTTACCTTCCGAGTAAGGATTCTAACATGCGGAGATGCGAAGCGGTTACAAGCTCAGGATCATTATGGTCTCTTCCACCAAGATATACTATGTAAACCTGTATATTACAATATGAGTACAAACCATTAATTATTGAGTAAATTAACCACAACTATATATGCGACATATGTGTACCTTAGTCTCTTCGTTGGCTACAGCTCTTTCGACAAAGCTAAACTCAACGTTGAGAACCACAAAACTCATCACTGTAATAACCCACCATGACACTTTAGACCTCATTTTTTCCTTCAGGGAAAAATTCACAAGAGATCAATCTCTCACAGTTTTTGTTTTGTATTGTTGAATACTTTTTGCGAAATGAATGGTCTCGTATTTATAATTAGTCAGTTGATTATATAACTGATTTACATCTCATAATTAATCAGTTACGTTGTAAAACGACTAAGTTTGCTGGATCGGTTAACATTATGATTTATGATTAAGGTTGTAAAACTCAACAACTCTTTTAGTCTATGCTTAATTTAAACAATATTGAGCTAATAATAGAGGTTCCTAACATTTTGAAGTTTTAACATAGTCTAGATTAAGCAAATGTTTTCCTTTTTTCAAGGTTAAATTGCAGGTTTTTTATCAGATCAATGATTGATGGGTCTCTCTTTAATCGTTTCAACAGTTGTAATAGACAGTATTTTGGTGATCTCTACTCTGTAAAAGCTATTGGAATATGGTTTATCAATGAATATACATAAACAGAAAAAAACTTTTCTGTGTTTCCCTATAATGTTATATCGTTTTTTCTTTTACTTTCATTGTAACTTTTACAAGAATTAGCAGCTTATATGCTCTTACAGCAATCATTCCCACATGTTTACACTTGCCAGATTTTGGGGCAAATCCCAAACCAAAAAAAACGAAGAGAAAAACTGTGATAGCCTCCGTAGGATTTATCATCTCCCTTTTTCTTTCTTTCCTTTTTTTTCTCGTTCGTTAACCTAAAGTTGTCGTTACAAGTAGCAACAATAGTAATAATAATAGTTACAAAGGGTTTAAATAGGGTTATTTTGTTGTTGTTGAGCTCCCACTTCGATTGAACTCCACAAGCTTTTTCCCCAACCCGACAATGTTTTCTTCCTCTCATCTGACCATAAGAAAAGAAAAAAAGAAAAAAATATGGCAATCCCACACCCATTGGCTCTTCGAACCAGACCAGGTGAAGCAACAGCTTCTGTCTAATATTATCTTACATCAAACTTTCGCTTGTGTTCGATCTGTTGCTTATGTTTAAACCCTGAAGCCGCTTCAGACTTCGCATCAGTTGTGTAAACGATGGCCGTAAATGCGGTTCCCTGCATAATCATTACAAGCTTAACCCCCACCCCAAAATGCACGACAACAGATTTTCATCCAACCCACTTGATCGAAATTTACCCATTTCTGTCGCTTATTATTTTTAGTACTACACGGTGATCTTAGAGTTTAGGATAGTATTAGAAGCATGGATATATATCACACAGTTACTAGCTAGATTTTAAGAATAATGAAATAGACGTACATTTGCCAACATTCGCGGATTATCTGTGCAACAGTAGGATCAATATCTTCTGGGATTTCTAGGCGCCGATTCTGGAATCCCACAGCTCCCACGACCTGCATAGGGTTCAAACCTTTCCAAGGGATACGTGAAGTAGCTAGTTCCCACAATATAACACCAAAGCTGTACACGTCACATCTGCACGAGCAAGTAAATCAACACTTTTGTACTAACATTGAAAAGATTCTCATAGTGTTAAAATTTCACTCACTTCTCATCAGCCGGTTCATTCCTCAACACCTCTGGAGCCATCCACTCAGGCTGCACAGCCATTTGTAGGACATCTTATCAAGTAAGTTGTTCTGTTTATCTTTGCAACAGAGAAAATTCACGACTGAAAATTGAGGAATAGTTCTTTTTAAGATTACAACTAACCGTTCCTGCCGTTGATTTTGAGGACAAATAAGTGTGGTGTTTCATGCGGGACAATCCAAAATCACAAACCTTTACTACCCAATTTCTATCTACAAGAAGGTTTGGAGATTTTAAATCTCTATGTACAACAGTCGGGTGGCTGGTGTGCAAGTAGTTCATTCCCTTTGCCTGCAATACCATCAGAAAGTCAGCAAGTTGGATAATTTTTAGCAATACAGCAGTAACTTTCTAAGTCTTCTTTCTAACCAACGCAATAATTTTATACCACATCAAGGGCCATCCGCATTCGCCTCTTCTCATCAAGCTGATGATTTGGCCGATGGAGTAATCTGTACAAACTTCCCCTGCATAATCAAGGAAGTCCATATTATTGAGTCAAGAAGAAGAATATAGAAAACTACGAACAGAAAAGAACATCATGGCTAGAAAAGGATTACTTCATGTATTAAAGAGAACTCGAAATAAGACTAGCAGGCCAGCTGGCCAAGTGGTGCATTCACACATTGTAAAAGAAGAATATGAGAAAAAAACCTGGGTAGGAACTCTGTCAAAATAGAAAAATTTGGCGGCCGAGTAACTGCTCCCATGAAAAGAACAACGTTTGGATGCCGCAACCGCAACATTATTTCAATCTATTGGGACAAAAAAAAATCACAGTATGATTAAACAGATTACAGGTAATTTCTACAGGAAGATAACATCTCTATGCTGAAAGGATTTGGAGTTACTTCAGATTTGAACTGTGTCAATGCATCACCAGAAAAATCTTGATCCAGGAACTTCTTAACAGCCACTTCCTGAAAGGAAAAAACAGTCAGTCCAAGAACTCCATGTCTACTATAGCAATCCTCTTCGTTAGAAGGAATTGTGAGAGGTTTTAAGAAACTGCAGTTTACAGAATATTGCACGGATCATTGAATTAAGGCTACCAAGCCAAACTCACAGTTCCATTCCATTCTGCACGATAAACTTCTCCATATGAACCTGCGACAGAAACAGTACAGAGAAAGAGCACGTCAGATCTTGTAAAGTCAGGATAGTAAGGGGATAGTCTGATGACTCTGATCTATCAAACAAAATAAATTGGATGCATAGGTCTTATCCATAAAAATGAGGGTAGATAAAAAGAAGCTAGTATCAAGCTTCGTGGAAACCTATCAGTCTCCCA
>JAKUCM010009990.1:0-13245 GCA_023374145.1 Lepidium sativum | reverse complement strand
AGACTCGTATAAAATAGTAGTCGACTAATATTTTTTTTTCTTTTAAACAATGAACAAGAGAGGATTCGTGTCTACATAAACCATTTAAAGAGCACACCATACATCGGTTGGTGCTCTCTAATGATAAACAATAGAGATAATAAGAGAGAGAACATAAATCGATTGTTGAAGAATTGGAAGTTAAAGCTTAGTCCCAAGCACTAGCCACTCCAGGGCCATAACCTTGGCTAGGAACAGTCCCATATACTCCACCATAGTAAGCACCACCGCCTCTACCATAAGGTGCATACCCACCAGGAACGGTTCCATAACCAGGAACAGTTCCATAACCACCACCAGGAACAGTTCCATACCCACTAGGCATTGCTCCGTAGCTACCACCACCACCACCACGGCTAAAAGATTCTCTCCTGAAGTCACGGCCACCGAAGCGCCCACCAGACCGCCGGTTCTTTCCACCTCCAAATGAAGCACGAGATGCATATCGAGTCAGCCAGTCAGGGACCTCTTGGTTTGCTTCTTGCATTAGTTCAGCGAGTGGCTTGGCCATTGACGTGTTGTTGTCGTTGAAGAAAGCAGTTGCTAGTCCTGAGTTGCCTGCACGTCCTGTTCGTCCGATACGGTGGACATAGTCATCAATGTCGTTTGGTAGATCAAAGTTCACTACATGAGCCACGTGTGGAATGTCAAGACCTCTTGCTGCCACATCGGTTGCAACCAAAATAGGTGTCCGTCCAGTCTTGAATGATCTGAGTGCCACTTCTCTTTCCTTGTATGCATAATAATACAGTACAATTTAGGGTTGGTTGCACTGAACTACATACTCTACAATAGCCTCTTATCAACAACTCACTAACCTGTTGCGACCTATCACCGTGAATGGTAGTTGCTGGGAATCCATTGAGGCACAACCAATGCTCCAAAGAGTCGGCTCCTTTCTTTGTCTCCACAAAAACTAGAGTCAATGCTTGCTGTAGAACAAAATAAACAGGATCATCAAGGTGTTGTTTAACCAGAATGCATGACATAGAACAAAGAGAAACAGAACCGTGAATCCAGAAGGACCACTACTATTGAATATGTTCACTTATAATTAAGAAACTAAACATGTTGGGTTGCGTTACCTTTCCTTGGTTACCATTCTCCCTCTGGGCATGAAGAAGGTCCATCAGATGGCTTCTTTTGTCAGAATCATGGACGAACTCTACTCTTTGGACAATTAAATCAGTGCTTGAACCCACTCTTCCAACAGCCAGAAATATGTAATTTGAAAGAAAATCAGATGCAAGTCTCTGCACATAAAAATATATGTTAATAATTGAGTGCATTGTAATGGAAAAAGAATAATTTACTGCACAATATGTATTTCTATATTTTGATTTTTAGCCGAACTTTGGAAATCTAAACTAAAACAATAAACATTATAGTGAACCTACCAAAAACAACAGGATAACAAGATTTTCTAACGACCATCGTTATCATTTCCCGGACCTACCAAATCTCGCTCATTTCTACAATTACAGATAACACTGCAGTAGCAGGACAGTAGTCACGAAATACAGGAAGTAGCTGTGTTCTCTCTCCTTCACAATTATATCAAAGTTCATTGAGATTCATCTCTATCTTGATATTTCACATCACTAGCATAAGAACCGCTATCTTCTTCATTCAAATATCAAATCATTTTCACAAGTTAAGAATAACTGCGCAGTCAAATTTATCAAAGTTATTAAGAGAAAATCTATTCTCACAACAAGTGTGATGGAGACCCAAAAGACTCTAATAAAGGGGCGTCATAGCAATGACAATAACAAGCCAAAAGAGACTGATAAAGAGCTAAGTGAATCTCTTCTCCAGTAAGGAGAAAGTGTTCATCAAACCTGTATCTCCCTAGGAAATGTAGCACTGAACAACATTGTCTGCCGGACACCAGGGGGAGGCATGTCCATCTGCTGAACAATCTTCCGGATTTGTGGTTCAAAACCCATGTCCAGCATTCTGTCCGCCTCATCAAGTGCTAAGAATTTTACCATTTGTAATGAGACTCTACCTCTCTCAAGCAAATCATTTAATCTCCCAGGAGTTGCAACAAGAATATCAACTCCTCTTTCAAGCTCCCTAATCTGTAAGACAGCAAAAAAAGAACAGATTAGATAGAGCACTAGACTTAGTATCATGAAAGGTAGCTGATAGCTGCAGCTTTTCATTTGAAGGATGCAATGGTTAATTATCATAAACCCAAATATACAGGATTTTTGGTATATTACAGAGCAAAGAACAGCCACACCATGTCGTCAACCAAACAAAGAGCTAAAGCAACTGTTAGAACAAAATTTAACGAGGTGCACAGGAAAAATGTAGTGTAATTTTTCAGGCTGAAATGCACAAAACGTCTCTTTCTCTCTTACACACACAGTTTACAGGACGTGGAAAATGAAGCAGTAAACAAACAGTAACAGAAACCTGTTGGTTGACTGGTGTTCCTCCATAAGCAACTACAACTTTTACTCCAGTTTGGTAGGAGAATTTTCTGGCTTCATCATGTATCTGCCGAAAAAATCAAACAGATATATTTTCAGGAGATTCCCATGTGATCTATGAATGTATCTAAACTATTGTACCAGTGATTCAGACCTGGCATGCCAACTCCCTTGTTGGTGAGAGAATGACAGCAAGAGGATAGACTCCCCGAACTCCACGTGGTCTCTCTACATGCTGCTCCTTCATAATCCCGCTAATAATCGGAAAACAAAAAGCAGCTGTCTTCCCTGACCCTGTTTGAGCACAAGCCATCAAATCTCTCCCAGCAGCCAATATTGGAATTGCATTACGCTGCACAGGGGTTGGCTTCACATATTTGCACCTCTCGATATTTAGATTCAGAGCTTCTCCAAGGTCTATCTCTGCAAACGTATTAACAGGGGGAGGCACATTATCTCCACTTATCTCGATGGGAATATCTTCGTAGGCCTCAAAGTTAATGACTGTATTTTCCTGCTCGTTAACAGCCGAGTCTGCATTTCCATCATTACCAAATGGGTTGGTTTCAGTATCCCTACGGTCCCATCCTCCAGTTCTGGTATTCCAACCGCCACCACCTCCTCTACCACCATAGCCTGAACCTCGACCACCATAACCTTGGCCTCGACCACCATGACCACTATGTGCACCACCATATCCCCCACGATCATTTCCAGGTGAAGGAGCAGCAAATTCCGAAGACGGTGTACGGCTCCTGAGATGCGGAGGAACATAGTTGGTTCGTGACGGACGAGAGTTTCCGTAACCCCAACCAGAAGGTGCCCTCTCCGATTCAGAAACATCAGCCCATGAATTTGAACTCATAATTGCAAATTACAACCTCAGAAAAAGAACTGATTTTTGGCTTTACCAGAAGAATAAACGATCCTCCAACTACTTGGTCTTTGATTTTGAGTAGATCAAATCCCTGAAGATCATAATACATTTCAGTTAATACAAGTATGTTTTCCAGAACTAAGTTGCAGCTATGCATGTAAGAAACAAGGGAAAGAGTCAAGAAAATCGATTATACTGAGAATGAAAAAAATGCAGATCGATTGGAGAGAACTATGTCTAGAATAATCTTAGAAAACCTCACAGCTAAACGAATAAGAATAATTATCTAACAATACAAGGTCATAACAAACAAAATCACGATGAACTAACACAAAGCTGAGAACAATCATTTCCTTAAACCAACAGATGCACATATCATTAAACCCTAAAAGCTAAAAAAAATCGAATGGGACATCGCTGCAGAGACGAAAACGACACCATGCACAGAGAGATAAAGCCATACCTTAAGAAACTCGAACAGAAAGAGAATCTAGATCAAAGATCAATGGTGCTCTAAAAAGCCTCAGAATATAAACCCTAACTTTTCCTTTTTCTCGCGATCGCACACGAAGCAAATGAAACAAGGTTTCTGGGAAATGAGCAACAAGAGAAAGATGAAGAGATATTTGTATTTTGATGAACTTTATTAATTAAGCTTTCTCCTTTTTTTATTTTAATCAGATTGTTTGCCGTTTTTTTTTAATGACGAAAAGCGTGCCGGATTGGCTATTACGAAACGAACCGTGTGTCGGGGATTATTATCTCAGCGCGTATTTAACACGACGAACCAGGATTGGATGAAGACGAATATTTATTGTGGTCTGGACAAAAGTTATTTACTGACAAATTTAGTAAAATTAATTGCCAGTACACAATATTACCAACTTATTCTATTTTTTTTTATAACAAATTCACCATTAATCCTAAAACCAATATCAAATTGAAAATAAGTTATATAATATATAATTTAAACACCTTGAGAGATGTTCTTAAAACAGATTTTATATATATTATAATTTTGTTTGGATCTTAAAATATTGAAATATATTGTAGATGATGTGATGATATTGATAGACATTTTAAATGGTCACAAAATACAAGTATTTTTGAGAAATGTCCATTACAGACACCTGGAAATACGACAAATAACTTTTTTTTTTTTTTTTATTTGGTCAAAACCGAAATTCTCATTATTTGGTGTGACAAAGCGTAATTGACAATAAGTTGATATGTACACAAGTTTGCCCCAACAGGTAGTGAAAGGCCCAGAAAACAAAGCCTAAAAACTCCATATTTAAATAAGTTTGGCCCAATAAGTGGAGCAAAAGGCCCAGAAAATAAAGTCCAACGGGCTTAGATTTGCTAAGTATAAGGTTAGGGTCCAATAGACTTAATTAGGAAATACTGTTGCAGGTGAATTAGTGAAAAATAATTAACATGTATTGTGTCGTTTAAAAAAAAAAAATGTATAAAAATTGAAGTTTGCAGTCTTTTTGTTCCAATAACAAATAAAATAAAATACTTCGTATTGGTCTTTGTCCATCTTCGGACATTAATTTTCTCTCGTAGAGAATTAATTGACGTCACTCTTCGATTGAATTTTTGGGTTTTTTTTCATCTTCTACAGGTTGTAAATTGGGCTCTGATAAACTTTCCGTTGAGAAACATTGGCTGTAATCTAGGGTTCTGGGATAATTAGGGTTCATCAATGCTGGTGGGTTTCAGGGTCAAGTAAATGGCGGATCCGTTAGGGATCCGCTTTATCTTTTCAGCTCTCTCGTGTCAGTATATATCTGAAAGTATCAGTTTTTGGGCTTTGTTAGAGTTGAATTGCTTTGAGAATTACAGTTAATTTGGCAAAAGCAATGTTTAGCGTTATACGGGTGCATCTACCGTCGGAGATACCTATTGTTGGCTGCGAACTTACACCTTACGTGCTTCTCCGGCGGCCGGATAAGACCGCCTCCACCGAGGATGTGCCAGAGTCAGCTCCTGTTGAAGGTCACTTCTTAAAGTACAGATGGTAAGTGATGAGAATGGCTTTTCTTCACCCTTTTTGTGGTCCTAAGTACTTGCTTCTGCTGGATTTTGTTAGTTTTAGATTTTGTGGGTTAGTGGGTAAAATTGAAAGTATGAGAATTTTCTTTGAATTATCACTTATCAAGTTCAAGTATGTGTTTGTTTGCAAATTTGAGTTTGAAAGATGACTTTCCATTAGGAAGTAGGTTTTTATAAGAAGTCTCCAATTTGTCTTTAGGTTTTCTATTTAGAGGTGTATTATTTGTTACAGGTATCGTGTACAGAGTGATAAGAAAGTTGCGATTTGTAGTGTGCATCCATCTGAGACGGCAACTTTGCAATGTCTGGGCTGTCTCAAGTCTAAAGTTCCTGTTGCTAAGAGCTACCATTGTTCTACTAAGTGCTTTTCAGATGCATGGCAGCATCACCGTGTGTTGCATGAGCGTGCCGCCAGTGCTGCTGCTGATGCAAATGACGAAGAAGAGTTGCTTCGTTTGAATAGCTCAGGCTCTGGATCTGGTGTTCTCAGTACCAGTGGTAGTTTAACTAATGGATCATTGTCAGTTTATCCCTCAGTCATAACTCAAAAGACCGGCGCAGGAGGGGAAACACTTGTCGAGGTTGGACGCTCAAAGACATACACACCAATGGCTGATGATGTTGGCCATGTTTTGAAGTTTGAATGTGTAGTGGTCAATGCAGAGACAAAACAGAATGTGGGCCATTCCTGTACCATATTGACTTCCCGTGTTATTCCAGCTCCATCACCTTCTCCGCGTAGGATGATCCCTATTAGCGGAGCTGATAGTATTGGGCACCTGGATTCTAATGGGCGACTTTTGTCTATGGGATCCTTTACTGTGCTGTCCTACAATATATTGGCTGATACATATGCTAGCAGCGATATATACAGTTACTGCCCCACATGGGCTCTCGCTTGGACTTATCGTCAACAAAATTTGTTACGGGAGATCGTTAAGTACCGTGCAGATGTAGTTTGTCTACAAGAGGTATGTTAATATATTTTTGGCACAAGTTATACTGTCTTGAAAACGTTGCTTTTTGTTTAACTGTGAACAGATACACATGCATGTAACTGTTTATGGACACCTCTCCAATATTTTCTTTTTTTTTGTTGTATAGGTACAAAATGATCATTTTGAGGATTTTTTTTCTCCTGAGCTGGATAAGCACGGATATCAAGCACTTTTTAAGAGGAAAACAAATGAGGTTTGTTTGAACGCATCTCCTTAATTCCCCATTAACTTATTCCCACTCGCTTATGTGGCAGGATGTTCTGACTTGGACATGTTGATTCACTCCATTATCTTAGGTTTTTGTTGGTAATACGAACACAATTGATGGATGTGCTACTTTTTTCAGAAGAGATAGGTTTTCACATGTTAAAAAATATGAGGTATGCCTTAATTTTCCACTTTATAATTTATTTATATAGGCCATTTTGCTAAATCATCAGGCTGCTCATCCAGGTTGAGTTCAACAAGGCTGCTCAGTCTCTGACCGAGGCTGTTATTCCTATTCCTCAGAAGAAAACTGCTCTGAACCGTTTGGTCAAGGTACTCAGATATGCACTGCCATGCGATTTCTATTTCCACACATTTTCTGTGATCATTTTTCATGTAAAACTGATTTTGATTTCTTTTTAGGACAATGTCGCCTTAATAGTTGTACTGGAAGCAAAATTCGGTAACCAGGCTGCTGACAATCCTGGGAAACGCCAGTTACTTTGTGTGGTGAGTTTTCCATCTTTTTGAAATTGTTCTTTTTGTCGGAGATGATGCTAAAGTTGAATCTACGTGTTTCCTTCCCTTCTGCCGTAATGATCTCGTGGTAATTTTTCTATCTTTATATCTATTTGATGTGTGCAGGCAAACACACATGTCAACGTCCATCATGAACTGAAGGATGTAAAGCTCTGGCAGGTTGGTCTATATTTCTCATTGTAAAAGAACTCTCAGATTTCAAATTCTAACATCAGTACTGATCTTTTTTGAATCTTTTGCAAAATAGGTTCACACATTATTGAAGGGATTGGAGAAAATAGCTGCCAGTGCAGATATTCCAATGCTTGTGTGTGGAGATTTCAACACACTACCAGCAAGGTCTGGCTGGTCTTCCTATTGACCCAAATTTCAAAATTTCAAAATTTACATAAAAGTTATGATTATGTTCTCTTACTTGAATGAACCTGAAGTAGGTCGTTCTCTATGTTTTCAGTGCTCCTCATTCACTTCTTGCTATGGGGAAGATTGATCCATTGCACCCAGATTTGATGGTTGATCCTTTTGGAATTTTGCGTCCTCACAGCAAGCTCACTCATCAGTTGCCATTGGTATTTTTCTTTTCCAAAGAGAAGCAAAGAATCGTGAAAGACATAGTTGGAACAAATGCATAAACATCTTACCTTTTGAGCAATGCAGGTTAGTGCTTACTCATCATTTGCGAGAATGGGAGGCAGCCTAATTGCTGAGCAGCAAAGGAGAAGAATGGATCCTTCATCAAATGAACCATTGTTTACTAATTGTACCAGAGACTTTACAGGAACACTTGATTACATATTTTACACAGGTTAACTCATGCAGTAACTTATAAGCTTTCACAGCCAATTTCTGAACTCAGGCATATCGTTTTCATCTGGAAATCATATTTTACCTTTTGATTTCAGCGGATACACTAGCAGTGGAATCATTATTGGAACTGTTGGATGAAGAAAGCTTAAGGAAGGACACTGCTCTTCCATCTCCCGAATGGTCTTCTGATCACATTGCACTATTGGCTGAATTCCGCTGCATGCCCAGAACCAGACGCTGATGCTGCAAACTCCAAGATGAAGCAATGTTTTATGGGTATACTACCGCTGCAATTGATACTTAGAGACTGATTCTAATGAAGATGGTTAAAGCAACAAGAGCTGGATTCGTGTGGTTTTCTCCTGCTGGGTTTTTCGCTTGCGTTCTTCTGTGTCACAGTTTTATTTCCTTTATTTTACTGTAAGAAGTATGCTCAGTTTTTGGTTAGATTTTTTTTACTTAAGAGTTTTCCTCATCGCCAGTAGGCTTTTTCTCCACTGGCTTGTCATTGTAGCAAAAATGAACTTTAGATTCTTCGAGAAAAGAGTTATTGGCGTTTACAGTCTAGAGCTCGTTTTTCTGTAGTTACAATCCTCTCTACACTTTAACCCTAAATCTTGACTATTAATGTTCTAAGAGACTGTGAAAACGATCTATGACCTACTTACTATATTTATCATGTAACCCTCCAATAACTAAAGAAGAACCAAAACTCAAATTTCAATTAAGACATGAGACATGTCAACTAGTATTCATTATATAAGACTTCTTTAATAGTTTCTTGCAAAATTAGAACTCCAGAGTATCCATGAAAACTTATGTGAACAAGAGACAAGTCTGTGGATAGACTTATAAAAGGCTCTATTGAGTTCTTACTTTGTTTCATAAACTGTTGGCTAGATTCATGGGTTACAACCAAAACCGAAAAATGCTGGCTCTATACATAACAGTAGCCGTAATGTTTCTTGGTGTGAGATCAGAATTGAATCAGGACATAAAGGGATGTCAGGATTCCATGTCTGATCTCTACTCTTGTCTTCCTTTTGTCACTAACAAAGTTAAAGCCCCAGACTCAACATGTTGCAAGACACTCAAGGAAAGAATGGACAAAGGACAGACTAAGAGATGTCTCTGTACTCTTGTCAAAGACAAGGATGATCCTGGTTTAGGGTTCAAAGTTGATGCAAATCGAGCAATGAGTCTCCCTTCTACTTGTCATGTCCCTGCAAATATCTCACAATGCCCAGGTGAGGAAAAGATGATTTAATATCATTTGTATGGTCACAAACTAGATCTTTCTCACTATTTCATTTTGTTTGCAAGAAGATCTTCTACATTTACCTCCAGATTCACCACTGGCAAAGATTTTTAAGCAATTCACTGAATCCTCTCAGAATGTTGGACATGGAGGTACAGGTACTGAGATAAATCATTCTACACTTTTTATCTTTACTCATGCAAAATCTATTTACACTTTTTCCAAACTAGAAGAGAGAAAGAATAAGAGAAAAAAACAAAAATATTTGCAGCAGCGCCTATAAGTTCAAGCATCAAAGGAGACGAAAGGCAATTTGGTTTAGTGATGGCTGCAGTTCTCTCAATATGGTATTTCGTATAATCCTTTGGACCTTTGTCATAAATTGATGGTAATAAACTAATAATTCAAAACCACAACTATGTGTATGTGTCATGGTTTGCTTGTTAATAAAACCTATTTGAGAAACTCTTAAGCATCTGATCAAAGATAATGCAATTAGAACTCTTTGAAGCACATACGAAGTTATTCTTTGAAAAATACAAAAAGGAATGTACAGTGTCCTGTCTCTTATTCAAACAAATAAAGAACAGTTAGCATCTGATTTAAGATATAGTTGTGATTCATGAAATCGACGATAGACATCTGTTAGAAAGTCTTGGACATTTAGGAAGAAATCTAGCTGTGTACTTTGAAGCACGTCAAACGAGGGAACATCTCAAGCAAATCTTCACGGCTTCGCTTCTACGATTTTTTTTCATGTGTTAGTCTTGAACATCGCCACAAAATAGAAGAAAAAGTCATAGTACTCACTTTGATTCCGATGCAGCCATTGACATCAAGAGTGGTGAGGGTAGCCGAGCATGTCTGCGAGAGACTCTCTAGACATCTATCAGTCACCCCCACTATTCCAAACAAGCTGCAAGTTTTTTGTTGTTCATTCAATGGTGTCAGCAAACAGTCATTGATTAAAAAAGCAAATAGTTTTAAAATTGGGTTAAGTACCTGAGAAATTGGAGGGAAGTACAACCATTAGCAATGGTGATCACACCTGCATCTGTGATACGCACACACCTGCCATATCAATGACGCATTTGCATTAAAAACATTAGGATTAGAAGACGCAACCTATTGCTCATTATCTTTCTTGTAAGGGGGAAACTAAGCTTACCATGTCAAGTTGAGAGATTCTAGCTTGTTGCATTTAGCTATATGACCAAGCCCCTCGTCAGATATATTCTGCAATCAAATCTGCACCCTTAGTAATTGATTCCTTAGATAAACTCTACAAGACAATGAAATATCCAGGGTCTCGAATAAAATCATCCATCCTACCTGAGCGCCACATAGATCTAAGAACCTTAAATCAGCTAAAAGTGATATCTTCTTGTACGCTTTGTCTGTGAAGCTGCAAGCAATTGTAAAATCAGTTCCACAACTCATAATAGCTAGCTTTTCAATATAGCCAGAAACAAATATATATAGACAGCTTATATACCCTGAAAGAGCATAGAGATTTAAGGTCTGTAAAGAGCAACATTTCTGTAGCACTTGAAGTAATCCATCATCCGTAACCTTAACACACCTGGCGACATTTTGAAATAGAAGAGCAAACACCAGAAGAATTCATTAAATATGTAGCCTAAAAAGTCATGTTTCCATCTTTATTATAAATCAACAACTGAAGAATACGTTATCCAACAATGCTATGATTTATCTATCACCAAGATATAACCATAGGATAAGTAGTATATGAGAAGTAAAGACTTACCTGGTGATATTCAACGACTCTAAGTCTTGATAACTTTCAGCTAATAGCTCCATACTTTTGTCCGTTAGGCTCTGCAGCAATTAATACACATCCATATCAAAATTTCTTCATTTAGTACAGACGAAGAACATAGAAGAGAAAAGGGTTGTACTCGTAAAACATTGTCATAGTAACAGCTATCCATCAGGAATCAAATTTCAAGAATAGAGATTGGATACCTTGCAGCCACTTAGGTTCAAATCGATGATATGTCTGCAATTCTTCACTAGATGTATAATGCCAGCATCAGTCACCCTGAGAATTTGAACCAAACATTACACTTGTCTGTCTGGGAGATAAAATCAAGAAGTGAGATATGTATGGGTCGGACAGAATATCACCTCACGTTCCAATAGATAGAAATAACTTTTAATTTCGGACATATGCTAGTTATGGCTTCGATTCCGTAGTCTGAAATCTTTTGGCACCCGTTCAGATTCAAGCACTCCAAACTTAAAAGAGCATCCTGGCACTAAAATGTTCAAATGAATAAAAAGACCCCCAAACACAAACGTTCTTGAATATTTCACTTATCCAACAAAATATAAAGTCACGCTCTATGCCTGGAACAAGCACATGTAAGTACTGGTAGAATCTACAAGACATTTACCTGGCTTTTCACAAGTTTCAGATGACTGTCCTCAACACCCTGTGCAAATTCAAGATTGATATGCTTCACTTGCCGATATCTTGGCTGCAGAATTAAAAGCAGAGTGAGTCACTCTATTCAACCCTTCCAAACATTCCAACAACAAATAAAATCCTAAGAGTTCCAGCACAGTTCATTAGTTTAGTACCAATTTACGAAAAGGAGGTTTCAAAAGTATCGAACTTTTATTTTAAACTAACCAAGGACAGAGCAGCTAAAAGCCGATTCCCTGCATTGGTCATCTCGTGCAGATCGATGTTCTGAAAGAGAACAATCAACACTTTGTATAGATTAGTATTGAAAAATGAAAACTTGATAAGACCTGAGAAGAAGTCAAAGCTTTTGTTACCAGCCAAATTGAAGGGTTAAAGACGAGGGTGCGGTAAAGCCAAGGGCTCACGAGAAGTAGAGAAATTAGATCTGTCTGAGGCAATCTCGTGCTCACTAATCTCATCACGCTTGTTACTATCTCTCTCCTCCATGTCTCTTCTCCCTCTTCTATTACTTTCCTCGCTTCCATAATTCTCAATCCAAGCTTTGAGATATTTTTTCAACTAATCAGCCTCAGGACTAGAATATAGGCGCACGAATAAGCTTAAATCTTTAAATGAGCGAAGTTTTCCCGACTCGCGCGAGTCGAGTTCGAAGATTTGGAACTTGTCTCTGCAAATTTGGCTGTACGGCAGACAAAAGTTCGAAGTTTAAGTTCCGCCTGTAAAATAATCTCAGGAAGCCACTTAAAACTCAAAAGGCTTACGTTACTGTAGCATGTGGGCCTAGAGTTAGAAGTAGAAATTTCTCGCTTTTGTGATACGTTCAGAAATTTCGTCGACCACCTTGTATGCACTACTCTTCCTCACTTTTCTCTCTGTATCCTCTTCCAATAATCAAAGTCTGAGAGAACACTAAACCCTAAACCCATTTTGCACTTTCAATAGCAGATCGTTCAGATTCCCCAAATTTATACGTTCTATAAAACACTTTAGATGCTCGTCAAATCCCAAGGCTTTCTCTTTTCATTGAGTAAGCTGTTTCATCAGCATCAACAATGGCGAGGAATGGGTGGAATGACCAAGGTGAGACTGAAGTGGGTGAAGAATAAGAGCCTGGATCACGTCATTGATACCGAGACCGATCTTAAAGCAGCTTGCATTCTCAAAGACGCCATAAAACGATCTCCCACTGGTTTCCTCACCGCGAAATCCGTAGCTGATTGGCAAAAACTCCTCGGACTCACAGTCCCTGTTCTCCGCTTCCTTCGCAGGTGTCAAGTTAGAGATTTTGATTGTTGCTGTAAGATATATAGATTAGAAAGTAGACAATTTTAAAAGAAACTCGTAAAAATGCTAATGAAAGAACATTTTTTGTAGATATCCGACTCTGTTTCACGAATTTCCGCATGCTCGTTACGCAAGCTTGCCATGTTTCAAGTTAACGGATACTGCACTAATGCTTGACTCACAGGAAGAAATAATTCATCAAAGCCACGAGGGTGATACGGTGGAGAGACTCTGTAGAGTTCTGATGATGATGAGAACAAAAATGGTCTCTCTCAGATCACTCC
>JAKUCM010009989.1:0-17136 GCA_023374145.1 Lepidium sativum | reverse complement strand
GCTGCTGTATTCCAAAACTGTACTTTGTTGGTGAGGAAGCCACTTCCGAACCAAGCATGCCCAATCACAGCAACATGGTCGTAAAGATCCACGGGAATCCACAGGATTTGTGTTCCAAGGGTGCACCATTGCAGGGTGAACCGGATTACTTGGCCGTCAAGGCAACCAGCAAAGCTTATCTTGGAAGACCATGGAAGGAGTATTCAAGGACTATCATCATGAACTCTTACATCCCAGATTTCGTTCAGCCACAAGGATGGCAACCATGGCTCGGTGACTTCGGTCTCAATACATTGTTCTACTCTGAGGTCAAGAACACAGGACAAGGTGCAGCCCTTGCCAATCGGGTTACTTGGGCCGGAATCAAAACACTAAGCGACGAAGATGTCCTCAAGTTCACACCAGATGTGTACATTCAAGGTGATGCTTGGATTCCCGATAAAGGTGTTCCCTACACTTCAGGCCTGTTGGGTGCAAACCCGGCTGCAGCAACCACCAGCCCTAGAAGCTTCTCCTTTGGGGATACAAGTGGCGCAGGCTCACTTCCTCCAGCAGCTTCCCCCACAAAGTTCGATTAAGATGGCTTCAACAGAGACCCCTGTTACAATGGTTTCAAAGTCTACCTAATATAATGTGTTTTTCCTTACTCTTATTCAAAAAAACCTGAAAAAGACAAAAATTGCTCCACTTTGAGAATTTCAGGATTATTGATCTATCAAATTGTTGAGACTTATGTTTAGATTTGTAAACTCATATTTAATATGAATTATATTAAAAATGTTGTTTATAAATCCATTAAAATTAACTACTGCATCTTGTAAATTATTATATGTAGAAACTAGTCCATTAGTAAGTTCCAAAGGATTTTAATTTCATCTAATAAAAACAAACTTAATCTACACAAGAGTAGAAACTAAATGCATGCTTACCTGAAAGATCGAAAATTTTGTGAGAAACAGAAGTAGTTACAACTAACTTTATTTACTTCTGCATTCACTTCATTGACGGAGAAATTGAAGAACATATATAAAATCGACAAAACTGTGACAAATGTAGTAAGACTACTTTCGCATGCATATTTTCACATATAGTTTTTTCTTTTTGGTATCAATAAATGAAAGTAGCTTCGCTAGACAAATTTGCATGCAAAAAAAGACAATCCAACTACCTTTATGGTTTTACGAGTCTGCATTTACTTCCACTTTCACTTCATTGGTACTTCTTCTTCGCCATTTGGGAAAGACTCTTCTTTTGAGAAGTGGGAAAGACTCTTCTTTTAAGAAGCTCAACATCATATTTATAGAACAAACAAAATTAATATCTTATTGTATAGTATTGAAAGAAATTTCCCTATGGATTTTTCTATATATAATACAACCTAATTGGCGCAATCACACAGCTCCAAAGGTAAAAACACATTCATAAAGAAGAAACAATGGAAGGAATCATTCATAGAATGGTGAGTATCAATGGCATAACAATGCACATTGCAGAAAAAGGTCCTAAAGAAGGTCCTGTAGTGCTTCTCCTCCATGGATTTCCTGATCTTTGGTACACGTGGCGTCACCAGATTAGTGGGTTATCATCTTTAGGTTACCACGCCGTAGCTCCAGATCTCCGAGGCTACGGAGACTCGTCGTCGCCGGAATCTTTCTCTGAGTACACGTGTCTTAAAGTTGTTGGTGATCTCGTGGCTCTATTGGACAGTGTTGCTGGAGATCAAGAGAAGGTGTTTCTGGTTGGTCATGATTGGGGAGCCATTATTGGTTGGTTTCTTTGTTTGTTACGACCTGATAAGATTAAGGGCTTTGTGTGTTTGAGTGTACCGTATAAACCAAGACATCCCAAGGTTAAACCTGTTGAAGGGTTTAAAGCTCTGTTTGGCGATGATTACTACATTTGTAGATTTCAGGTTTTGCATTTTGGTCTTTCTTTACTTTAGTCTTTTATCAAAAGATTGTATATTCATGTCAAGTAGTTTTAACCATGTGAATATGCAGGAACCAGGAAAGATTGAAGAAGAGATTGCAAGTGCAGATCCAAGAAGATTTATGAAGAACATCTTCACAATGAGAAAACGTGGTCCGACGATTTTACCCAAGGATAATCCTTTTGGAGCAAACCCTAACTCTAAAAGCGAAAACATTGAATTCCCTGAATGGTTTTCTAAGGAAGATCTTGATTTCTATGCCTCCAAATTTGAGAAAACAGGATTTACTGGTGGATTGAACTACTACAGAGCCATGGATCTGTAAGTAATTCTAAAGATATAAATGTGTACTTTAGATCTTATGTTAATGTTGGTTTTTGGATGTATCAGGAGTTGGGAACTGACTGCACCATGGAATGGAGTTAAGATTCAAGTTCCGGTCAAGTTCATCACCGGTGAATTCGACATGGTTTACACCACACCAGGCATTAAAGAATACATTCACGGTGGTGGATTTGCTGCAGATGTCCCAAATCTTCAAGAGATAGTTGTGATTGAAGATGCTGGTCACTTTGTTAACCAAGAGAAACCTCAAGAGGTCACTGCTCACATCCACGACTTCTTCACCAAGCTTCAGGACAACTAAAACGATACCTTTTAGGCTCCTTGTTTGGTTTCCGTTATGTTTGAATGTTTAAATAAATTGGGTTCAATTCATGGGGCATTTATGGAGCTTCAGGACAAGCTTTATCTTGATGGGCAGGGTAATGATTTGAGTAGCGGGAAAAGTTGAACTGGTTTGGCTGACAATCGAGTAGAGTGAAAGTGTTGAACCGAAAAATACTTGGATTGATTAGTTGTCTCTTGTTATAACTGAAGTTGTTTCCTGTTTCTCGTTCTTGTGTTGAGGAACCATCTTTCCCTGCTTTCATTTCCTAAGTTGTAGGAGTATAGTACTCCTAATTAAAGTCCCATCAGACTTTCTAAATGCCATAAATCTGAGTGTACTTGCTAATTGTTCTTTTGATTTAGAGTTCTAAATCTGGGAACCATCACACTCATACCTGCAATGTACTCATTGTACTACTACAAAAATTAAACATCTAATATATAATTTGATCAAAATCGAGAAGCAATAGATTAAGAACGTACCTGGGATTTAGAGGCTTCTTATATGAAGACAAAATTTGCTGAAATAGGTACAAAAAATCTTATAAATGAATCTCCTACACTTGTTAAGCCTTCTTATACTGTAGATTATAAGTCACCACAATAACATAATTTTCCTAGTTAACTACTACAACGATAGTTTAGACACAACTAAATAAACAATAGAGAGAAAGAGTGAAAGAGTGGTCAAACCTGAGACAGATTATTGGACACACTCCCATTTTTGGTATTCCAAAGCTGAAAACAGAGGCAAAAATAACAACAAAAGTTAATTATAAAAGACTTACTTATCTAAGCATTCCAGAAACTATTGTGTGTACATCCAAAGAAACATCATAACAAGGTTAAAATAGGAAGAGACATTTACCTGAAACACAAACTTGTTATATGCAGTACGAGTCACCCAAAGATTCGGTTAGAACACGGTGAGGCAAGGAGAGGCTAGTTTATTCTTTACTTCCTAACATTAACAAAAGAAATAGTATTAGTAGACCCTGAAAAGCAACATTGAGTTGGTTTGATTCAACAACATAAGGTACTAAGCAAACTACACAAAAAATTATGGTATAGTTGGAGACGTCCTCACCAAGACAGTCAATTTCTTGTAGATATTCTGTATTCTATATATATTTTCCAGACACAGTAAAGGACTAAATATGTCCTTTTCTCAATCATCTCTTTTTCTCATGCTTTGCTCGAGCCTAGAATCAATCAAGCGTTGCACAAGGATGTGCCCTCGCTGGCAATAAAAGCTACAAGAGCTAGGCATAAGAATTCAGTGTACTTGTATAAGTGATATTGGGACGTAATTCAACAAGCCTTAAGAACATCAGCCTTTAGCAGTATGTAAGAGCAGAATATTGAAGTTCACCATGAAGTCATGCGTACAGAGTATTGAATTTTGTAAGAGCAGAATATTGAAGTTTACGATGAAGTCATGGATACAGAGTATTGAATTTTGAAGTTCCTTAATCGGACATAATTGGACAAGCTGTAAGGACTATAGTCTCTAGCAGCATGTAGAAGCAGAATATTGAATTTTTTATAATGAAGTCTCTGTAGAGGTGTTTAGACTCATAATTGTATTTATAATTATTGGAGCAGAAGCTTGAATATTAGAGTCCCAGCTCAATATAATGTAGAGCTTTTGCAAATTATGAGCTTTCTCAGTCTCTCTAACATTATTTGACAAACCTTATTGAAGAGAGATTAGTGACACCTTTATATCATGATGCAGATAATTGAATATAATGTCATGCTTTTCCCAACCAGCAAGACAAGGCAGAATATTGAATATCTTATTTTTCGCAACCAGCCGTGAGAGATTTTGAGTGTTAGAAGACGCTTTAGTTTCACAACCTCTGGAACACTTTTTCACCAGCTTCTTTTTCTCCTGTAGAATCAGAGTATATTATCCAAAGGCTTTATTAAGAGGTCATTAGCTCTCATCAATATGCAGAACATGAATATTTTTATGTTGTCCCATCTGAGCAGAATACTGAATTCCCAAGATGGCATCATCAAACAAGCATATGATTATAAAGAACAATCTTGCTCTATCAACTTGCAGAATTTTGAATTCGCAGTAGCCGGCAACTGAATTTTCTTCATGGGACATCAATTAACAGACTTTTAGGGCATTTGCCTCTAGCAATATGCAGTTGCAGAATATTGAATTTCCTTGAATCGACATCATTTGACTGACCTTTAGTACATTAGCCTCTAGCAATATGCAGTTGCAGAATACTGAATTCCCTTCATCGGACAATACGTTCACCAGCTTTTCTATGTCCTGTAATATTAGAGTTTATTATCGAAGGCTTGAATTAGTTCTTATCAATATGCAGAACATGAATATTTTTATGTTTTCCCATCTAAGCAGAATATCGAATTTCCAAGATGGCAGCATCAGACAAGCATATGATTTATACAGAACAATCTTGCTCTAGACAACTGAATTTTCTTAATCGGACACCATCGGACAGATCTTTCGGGCATGAGCCTTGTGTTGCAGAATATTGAATTTTTATAATGAAGACCCAGATACAGAGTATTTTAAACTCAGAATTGGATTTACCAATATGAGAACATCATTAGAGCAGAAACTTGATATCCCAGCAGAGTAATGAATTTTGGGACGTTTATTAGCAGATTATTTGAAGTTTGTATATCATTCCAAACACGGGACATAATTTGACAAGCTTTACTCGGACATACATCTCCGCTTCAAGCTAGGCGACATCAGGACAATGTTCCCATATTAGAAACCGAACGAACACAATTGTGTAATGCGTCGTCCCTTTCTTATCGGTTTAAAAAAACATATTTTTTTTTTAATAACAAAAAAAAATGAAAAATCAAAAACAAATTTTTGATACACATTTGAGAAACGAGAGTCTGTCAATTGAGGGTTTCTGATTTAGGAAAATTATAAAAAAGTTCAAAACACAAACAGTAACCCGAAATCCATCATCAAGACAACGTGAACTAAGAAACCTTTATACCAAAGAAATCATAGATCATGAAGAGAAGAAAGATACAATCTTTTAACTGAAATTCAAAAATCTGAAAACACAAACTAAGAAGCCTTTATACCAAGGAAATCACGAATCTTAAAGATAAAATGATAAAAAAATTGAAGTTAAACTCAACATTGAAATTAGAAACCCTAAGATGTAACCGAAAGAGGATCAGTAAATTTACAGAAACAATCAAAACCTTAAAAGAGAAACGAAACATCAAAATTCACTCTCTTTTTTAAGAAAGATGAAATCAAAGTTCAAAAACAAAAAAAAATCGCGAAAGGTAAGAAATCTCCCAAAATTAAAGAAAAACATAAAACCAAACGAGAGATTTCATAATTGCAATCAAACATAAAATCAACAGGAAGAATTCAAAAGATCGAAGAAAAGAAACCCTACCTCGCGGTAATTAGAGTGGCTTTCGGAGAGTATTTCCATAGAAGCCAGAGCGAACCAAAAAAAATTGTATTTTTGAGAATCAAATCTACTAAAAGCTGTAACGACTATATACGTTAAGAGACTGTAGAGTCGGTGATCATATCTAATTGGGAGTGTTGGGGGGCTTTACAATAATAATTAGCCCATATTTTTCAATTTCGGGTTCTTACTGTGCAAATACGTAATTTGGCTACTATGTTACTTGATGTACCATGGTTTATTGAAGAATTAGGCTATTTCCTTATTTAATGTATAATAGTTTATTGAATCATTTGGCTATTTGGTTGTTAAAGCTTAGACGAAAAATTGTAATTTAAGTTTAACATTATAAAGCTCGATGTGTAAATAAGCACACAGGGAAACAAACTTAGACAAAAGAAATACCAGAATTCTCTAACAAAAATCCGATTACGAAAAAGACTAAGAAGCAACAATACTCCAGAATCAAGTTCAATGGCACTGACACCTTTCTTAAACCTTGAATCCACGACTCTTCCTCCTTCCTCTGGCCTTCTCGAACTTCCTTCCCTTGGACCGAACATATGGCTTTGAGTGACTGTGTGGCACACCCGGAGCTGGACCAAAATGCTTCACTGCTTCACGTGAGTTCTTAGGTCCTCTGAGCAAAGTCTGTAACACAAAGACCAGAAAGTAAATCATCAACATACTGAAAATGATTATAAGAAAAAAAAGGTCTGGAGTGTAGTTTGGCTAAGAGAAATACCGTGTTTTGGCCTAATGGAGCTCTGAGAGCGAGCTGGTCAAAGGTTAAGCATTCACCTCCAGCTTTCTCAATGCGAGCTCTTGCTCTCTCTGTGAATCTCAAGGCAGTAACTTTCATAGCTGGAATGTCATGTACCCTCAAATCATCGGTTACAGTTCCAACTAAAACAGCAATCTTATCATCCTATAATATCATAACATGAAAGCACATTCAAAACTAACGGAATGGAATTCCCTAGAGACTAATTTAAAAATGAAGGTACAAAGAGCGAGAGGTGATCAACCAAAATACCTTGCCCTTCATGAATTCCACGGTCCTAGATAGAGAAAGAGGAGCTTTGTTGACTTTGCTCATAAAAAGCCTCTTCAATATCACAGCATTGAACTTGCTCTGAGTTCTCCTTACCAAAAATCGGTAAAGCTAAAAATTTCAAAAACAAGAGTACAAACTATCATATTCAGTACAATTCCCCCAACTAAAACCTCTTCTAAAAATAAAAAAACAAACAGAGGACAGAGATCGTTGTTGAAGCTCTTACCTTGACAATGAGCTTAAGGTAGACATCATCGGACTTTGGTGCAGTCCTTTTCGTCTTCTTGCTCTTACCTCCAGCGATCAAATCAATACCCTGCAAACACAACGAATCATTCTCAGAAATAACACTGGAAGAAAAATTCAAGCTAAAAATTTGAAAACAATAATGATAACACTCTAACCCGAGACTCAAATGTCACAAAGAAATAATCTAATCCGAATCCATTAACCCATTAACAGATTCCAAAATTGAGACACAGAACCCACATACTGAAAGGAGAGACAACGAAGATAGAGAAAGAGAGAATGCGAAAGAACCATTGTAGGAACCGGAGATTGGGAACCGCCGTCGGAGGTTTTGCAGGACAACGAGAATGTATCTAGGGTTTATAATTTGATTTATAGTAACGACGGGTCACATCAGTTTTATCTAGGGCTCCTTTTTACGGGCCTAAATAAGCCCAATAATATTTTTAATACATGAGCCAAAACAAGCCCAATATTATAAAATTTGGACTTGAGGTAGAGAACTTTTAATTACTTATAAATGAAACATAATGGGCAGCCATTTACGAAGTCAAGTACGAGTCTCACACGCACACGTGACACGTACATAAAGACATATGTAACCATAAAACCGAACTTTTCAAAAGACGCGGTTTCTGACACGACAACAAATTACCTGAAATAAATAAATGAGTTATGTAAAAATAAATAATTGCAAGGAGACTGCTGCTTACTTTGACTCTTTCCAATGAGAATCAAACACGTCTCCTTAATTTGGCTGGATCTTCCATGATCCATCACCGACCCTCCACTACAACCCATATTCTTGCCTTTGAAGCTTTCACTTATTACTTCTTTTTCTTTTCCCATTTTCACCTTTCCTAAATTTCCTCTTGTTCTCATTTTCACTACTTCTTTCTTTTATCTAATCATATTTTGTTCTTCATCGGATCCATCTTGCATCATTTAATCATCAATTGGTGATATTTGTCTACCTAATCTCCATTACCTATGGCTCAAGACTGTTTGACATTAAACTAAATTTAATACATACATAAACATATATTTTATTTTATAACATGGATAATTCGCTTCAATAAAAACACCATAACACAAAAAAAACTCCTATCAACAAAGGACTTTTTTCTAAACTGGTTCAACAAAACCACATATCAATATCCTATAAAACCCAACCAGTCTTACAAATGGAAAAACCATAAAAACCATGTGAATGTCTCAGATACATCATAATACTGTACATTGTGTGAATATAGTTTGATTTCCATTAACACTCAATCCAAAAAACAGATTAATCATTTCTCAAATACCACTGCTATTATTAGACCACAATTCTTTATATATGACTTTTGAATGATATGATTAGCACCTCTAACCTAATTATGTTATGGTTCCGATTCAACAACCAGTGTACCTTATCTAATTCAAATTAAAGAATCTCGAAGATTGTCTATGCTAATTTAATTTTTGACAGGCCTAAATTAAAACTAATTTTAGTGTGTACTCAATTGCCATTAAGCCACTATTATCAAGGATTTCTTAAGGATTTTTTAACTTATTTTATTATTAAAAATTTAAAAACTCTTAAAAAATCCTATGAAAGTTTCTTATTGAAAAAACTCTTTAATGGATTTCTTAAGTTATTTTATTATTAAAATATATTTTAATTCATTTTTCTCATATATAATCATTTAATAATATTTAAGAAACTCTAATAAAAACTCTCCAATAATATTACTTTTAAGAGATAAAAGATAATAGCAAAATTTCTTGCAGGAGAGAAGGGGAAAAGCTATCCTATACCATCTGTTTTTCTTCTCTCACATTCTAGCTTTTTCTCTTCCTCTTCTTCTCACATTAATAAATTTGTAATCTTTGTGTAATTACGGATTTGTAATTGTCTAATCTTGCTCTTGCCCATTTTATCCACTTTCCTCCTCTGAGTTTTAAGACTAATAAAGATTTATTCTGGTTTCTCGCTCTCTATATTTTGTCCCTCTCTCTCTCTCCTCTCTTTGTGTTTCCCGCATTTTCTCGGGAAAGAAAAAGCTTGTGATTTTCTGATCGCCTCTGTATCTAATCCTTTTATCTATTCACGACCCTTTGTGTATTGCTTGATTGGCGCAAAGCCTTTGTTTAAAATTTTGGATTTTGGTTGATCGGAAGAAGATTATGACGACAATGGAAGGGATGATGGAGATGGGTGTGTTGGATGATATAATAAGGAGATTGTTAGAAGGTAAAGGAGGAAAACAGGTTCAGCTTTCGGAGATCGAGATCCGTCAACTTTGCGTTAACGCTAGACAAATCTTCCTTTCTCAGCCCAATCTCCTCGAGCTTCATGCCCCTATTCGCATCTGCGGTCTCTCTCTCTCTCTTTCTCTATCTCTCTTCATCTGGTGATTTGATGATGATAAGATGGAAAAATGTTGTTTATTTGGTTTTGATGATGTGGGTTTGAGTCATATTGCACGATTGGTGTTAAAAGATGACGTTTTTAGCATTTAAGATGAGATTGATGATGAATTTTTAGGAAAATTTTGCATGTAAGATCCTGAAATTTGGGATCCTATGCATATGAAAAATTCAAAAATAGAGAGTTACGAGTTTGATGTTATGGTTTTTGCATTATGCTCTGAATGTTCCTTTTGAGGTACTAATGGTTTCTATTTCAATCTGTATTCAGGTGATATTCATGGACAATACCAAGATCTTCTGAGGCTATTTGAATACGGAGGTTATCCTCCTTCAGCAAACTATCTCTTCCTAGGTGATTACGTTGATAGAGGCAAGCAAAGTCTTGAAACAATATGTTTACTTCTGGCTTACAAAATCCGGTACCCATCCAAGATATTTCTTTTAAGAGGAAACCATGAAGATGCTAAGATCAACCGGATTTACGGTTTTTATGACGAATGCAAGCGGAGGTTTAATGTACGACTTTGGAAGATATTCACCGACTGCTTCAATTGTTTGCCAGTTGCTGCTCTTATTGACGAGAAGATCTTATGCATGCACGGTGGTTTATCACCAGAATTGGATAACTTGGGTCAGATTCGAGAGATTCAAAGGCCAACAGAGATTCCAGACAATGGTCTTCTTTGTGATTTACTTTGGTCTGATCCTGATCAGAAGAGTGAAGGATGGACTGATAGTGATCGAGGTATCTCCAGCACGTTTGGAGCTGATGTAGTAGCTGAGTTTTTGGATAAGAATGATCTCGACCTCATTTGTCGAGGCCATCAGGTAACACAAACTTCACATTAGTTGTGAATTTGGCCATAAGTCAAGAGACTTTTGTGAGAATATCTCAAGATTTTGACTCTGTGAAGGATGTGTTTGCAGGTAGTTGAAGATGGATATGAGTTTTTCGCAAAACGGAGATTAGTCACAATATTCTCAGCTCCAAACTATGGTGGAGAGTTTGATAATGCCGGTGCGTTATTAAGCGTGGATGAAACACTTGTTTGCTCTTTTGAGATTCTAAAACCAGCCCCAGCTTCAAGCAGTAACCCTCTCAAGAAGGTTTGTTTCCACCAATGTATTCAAGACCTTTTGAATCCAATAAAGCCAAACGTTTTAGACTTATTGAGTCATGACAATTTTTGTTCTTTTCACGAGTTCTTGTCATAACTTAACACATGTGTTTCTCTTTATATTCGTTTATCTTTCAGGTACCAAAAATGGGGAAGTCTTGAAACTCAATAAAGCTTATCACTTGGAGATGCTCAAGCTAGGTTCTGTGCATTTCTTCAGATGTAGGTTAAGTGCAATGGAGAAGAGAACCTCAAAGGCTACTTTACTTAGTCATCAAAGAAGAGGCATCTGTAAAGAAAAAAAGAGAATTAAAAAGAAAACGAAAGTTGTTATCCAAATACTATGTGTATAGTTGCAGAAACATCTCTTTTCTGTTGTTTCAGGAGATCTTCATCTCCATTTGGTCTGTTTTTTCTTCTTATTGTTCTTTTAACATCTTAGTTTTAAGTTAGAATGTGTCTCTTTTGTATCATCAATTTACCACATTTCTTAATCTTTCAAAGTTTGGCCCTTACTTTTCTGAACCTTCTGTACATTAAAAACAATATTCGTATTTAAATGCTTTTTACAGATCTTATATTGCATTGCTAAAGAGCTGCAAAATCTTTCATCTGAAAAAATTCTCCAAATCTTGTTCTATTGTCAATCTTCTCACGCATTCCTCTGGATTCTAAGTAGACTCTCCTGCCAATTGTCCCGCCTGAGTAATAAAATGTCAAAGCAATATTCAAACATCAATTGGTTAAAAAGCAAGTGAACAATGAGAGGGCAATAGAAAGAGAGGCTAAACCAGATTAAGAGCATCTCTTCTACAAGATTCTTCTAAGAATGAGTTCTATAAATGCCTTCACAATGCCCGTCATAGACATAACTTATATCACTTCTAACACTGTGTGACCCCAAGATGCTTATGTGGAATTTGAAAATGTCAATTCGCTCAACAACCCATATAAACATAAAAAATTACATTATATTAGAACTTTTCTTTTCTACAAAAGACAAACTTCTATTGGAATTAAACTACTCTAGAAATCAACCTAAAACAACTTCTAAAACTGATATTCTAATAACGATTTTGATCCGGAATTCCGAAGGAATCGTCACTCCGAGTTGTAAGGATAGTCATTAATCTTCAAAGAACTTGAGTGACCCCACCTTAGGTATATCAAACCTAAAATTATTGTTGTTTCAACTCGCTTTCAACTAAGCAAGGTGGTGGAACTATGAAATGTTGACTCGAGTAGCCCCCACCTTTAATATATTAAACTAAAGATTGTTGTTGTTTCGACTCGCCCCTTCACGCCAATGGCTAGGAATGGCCACACAAGTGTGATGGAAATCACTTGATAAACCAGTTTGATCCCTTGGATATGACACACCAAGAAAGATCGAAAAGTTCACAAAGAATAAAAAAGAATCACTCTCAAATTTATTGATAAAAAGTTGGATCCTCACAAATGAGAATTACATGAGTTTATAAAGAAAAGAAATGACTCTCTAGATTCCTCTAGACTTATTGAATGTCTTAAAAGTGAAGAGTAAACACTACTAAGCATATGACAAGTAAATGTCACAATTTAATATGACTTGAATGAGAAGGACTCTTAAACTTTTGTGATGCAAAATATATTTTAGTCTTCCAAATTCGTCACTATTCATGGGCTGAACTTTAGGACTTGATTTAAAATTTATCTTGGACTTGTAAAAGGCACAAAGTGGATTGGAATTGACAAGTATAAAGTCGAATGAATACCTTATGTTGTTCTTTGTCCAAAATGCCTTAGAATAAATCCACAAATGCTCTCCTTGATTTGTTTAGCCCGTGATCTTGTAATTAGACCGGCTAGAATCTTCAATGCTCTCTCGTGATCTTCATTGCTTAGCTCCAAGTTCTCCTTATCTTCTTTGTTGTTTTCCATGATCATATCAGATTCACTAGACCTTTCAAAACTTAATCACTAAGTTCTAAAAAAGTAGGTTTATAATTGAGATCCCTTTTATAGATCAAGGGCTCGATGGTCTGTTCCACAAAACCCTCGTGATCTAAGAACCAAATCTTATCTAAACATCAGTATCTTCTCTTGATAAGATCTTATCTTTAGTTCTTGATAAGTCCTATATTTTGTTTCAATGTTTCGATAAAATTTCAACTCCAAGTTTCACGTGTTCCTCATATGTTCTTCTTTAGTCGAATCCTCGTATTTTGCATGTGTGTCTTTATGATCTACAAGCATCTTCAAAATTATCAGCTATTTGGAAAATGAGACTTGCTGCATCCCATAATTGCTTCCCAATAGACATCCCTTGAGAAGATGTCCCGCAGATTATACCTTCGTTTTTCAGACAGTACTATAACTTAAAACATAACAAAAGAACAATATTATCTCTAAGACTTTTGTATTATCTCAATAGATATTTATCTCAACACAGGTCTTACTTGATTACTCGCATTACTACTACAATAAGTATATGAGCAAGCTTTACAGACTATATCAGACCACACTTGTGCCTGATATTTGATAATTTACAAAGCCATTTACATCTATGAAGCAGAGCACCAAGTCCTTTTGTTGAAGGCTTTGCACATTAGTAGGTCCTTAACTTCACGATCAGTAGATTTAAAGCACTTTCCTTCTTCTTCAAAATTGAAAGGAAGAAAAAATAAGATCATGACAAAAAAAACCATTGCGAAGCCAGATAAGTAATATCAAAATGAAAGGAAGAACACTAGTATCAGATACTAACTAGACGAAGAAGAGATCAAGATATAAAGCAACATTATTAGAGACAAAATCTTTGTTGAATATTTTCCCATCTTTATCGGCTGATCTCTACGATGGAACATAAATCAAGAACTTAAAATTATGAAAACTGAAACATATAGACATAAAAGACGTGGTGAAGATGCATGCATAAGAGGGATCGAGTCTTTAATAGATCAAATCTCTTTGTTTGTGTTTTGAAAACCCCTTTTTCAATAGAAAAACATGTGGCTTATAAAGCCATTACAACAACTAACACTTCCGAAACTTGGGCAACAATAATAGCAACTTAATTCTAACAGAACCATAATACTCAGTCCACTTATTTGATTACTAACTTAGGACAGGACTCGATCAAACTTGAAGTCTAACTACTCATTATTGAAGTGATATTTGCTCCAATAAACCCTCCCTAAACTAAGCTTGGTGTTCGAAGCTTAGTTTATCTACAAGAGAGCAAATTCCCAGCTTACTCCTCAACTCCTCAAACACTTCTCGCTTCAATGCCTTGGTAAAAATGTCTGCAAGTTGCTCACTTGTTCCACAATGTTCAAGACGTATTGCTCCCTCGTTGACCAAGTCCCTTAAGAAATGAAATCAAACACATATTTGCTTACACCTTCCATGAAAAACAGGATTCTTGGACAACTTGATTGTCGAGGTGTTATCACACATAATGACAATGTTTTCTTCTTCTTTGTATCTCAGCTCCTTCAATACCCTCTTAAACCATATCGCTTGACAAACAAAAACTGAAGCGGCAACATGCTCTGCTTCAATTGTCGAGAGTGTGACGATTGGCTGCTTCTTGGAAAGATAAGCCACTGTTGCATTGTTCATGAGAAAGACATAACGTAAGGTGCTCTTTCTACTCTCAACACAACCAGCAAAGTCACTATCAGTATACACCAGAAAATCTCCATTTCCTTCTCTTTTGTACAAAATTCTGAAATACATAGTACCTCTCAAATATCTCAGCACTCTCTTGACATCTTGTAAATATAGTTGAGTAGGTTTAGCCATGTAACGACTCAGAAGACTCACAACAAATTTTAGGTCAGGTCTGGTGGTAGTAATGTACATGAGACTTCCTATTATTTTCTTGTAGAAAGTCTCATTTACTCTTTCTCTATCCTCGTCCATATTAAGGTTGCTTCCTGGCACCATTGAATTGTAAACAACATTGCAATCCTCCATATTGAAACGTTTTAGGACTTCAAGAGCATATTTTCCTTGTGAAATATGAATCCCACGTGTAGTTTGCAGAACTTCAATTCCTAAAAAATATTTCATCTTGCCTAGATCAGTCATGTCGAACTCTCTCTGCATCGACTTCTTAAAATCCTCCATCATGTTAACATTTTCACCAGTGTAGATTAGATCATTGATATACACACTAACAAGGAGAATGTTACCATGCTTGTTGCCTTTGAGAAAAAAGGTCTCTTCATTTTGCGACTTCTTGAGTCCTTCCTTGAAGAAATATTCTTCAATCCGGCTAAACCAGGCCATTGGAGCTTGTTATAAGCCATAAAACGCTTTGTGAAACTTATATACCTTTTCTTCATTTCCTTTGATCACATATCCCTTCTGTTGTTGTATGCAAACATCTTCCATAAGAACTCCATGGAGAAACGCTGATTTTACATCTAGTTGATATATGTCCTAAGCTTTGTATGCTGCTGTTGACATTCTGACAATATCCATTCTCGCAACAGAAGCATAAACTTTATTGTAGTCGATTTCACCCAAATGTACTTTGCTCCTTTTGGTAGCTCTGTAAGCTCCCATGTTTGGTTTTTCTCGATAGATTTAATTTTTTCGTTCATAGCTTTTCTCCACTTGAGATGTTTTTCTGCTTGTTCATATCTGGATGGATTAGATGAGTTAATCACGACTATATTAACCTCATATTCTCCATTCTCGATCTCATCTCCAACAACATAGTCTCTCAAATGACGCGGAGGCCTCTTGATTTTTCCCTCCCTGACTATAGCTTGTTGTTCTGGTTGAGTTTTATCAGCAGTTTCTGTAGGCTCTTCTAATACAGCCGCGGGTTCCTCTGCTTCACCATTAGACACTTCTTCATCACTTTCTTCCCATGAAGCATTGCCATCATTCCAGGTGAGTTCTAATTCATTATGTTTATGATTTTCTTCCTAAATACAGTCTTTTGTTTCCTTAAAAACCTCATCTTTGCTTACAAGGATTTTTTTTTGTTTTTGGATTGGATAAACAGTATCCTTTTGATTCTTCGAAAAAAACAAGAAGAATGCAAGCAATGCTCTTGTCATCGAGCTTGCTTCGTTTCTCATCAGGAATATGGACATGAGCAATGCTTCCCGAGACTTTGAAATGTTCCACACTTGGTTTGATCTTGCTCCAGGCTTCTTGCGGTGTAACAATCTTCACAACCATAGTGGGGCATCTGTTTAGAACACAGAATGTCCAGTTCACAGCTTCCGCCCAAAAGATCTTTGACATTTTCCTAGTTGAGAGCATGCATGTGACCATATTCATCATTGTGCGATTCTTTCTCTCTGCAATTTTGTTTTGCTACGGTGTATAGGTTGTGGTCATATGTCTCTGAATTCCATGCTCCTTATGGAACTCAAAGAATTCATGAGAGGTGTACTTTCCTCCTCGATCAGCTCTAAGACCCTTTATATTTCTTCATGTCTCAATCTCCGCCTTCTTCTTGAATAGATTGAATTAACTGAAAGCTTCTGATTTCTTTGATAAGAAGTACACCCATGACTTTCCGTTGTAGTCATCAATGAATGTCAGAATATATCTCTTCCCACTTGTGGTCATTGGACTTATAGGACCACAAATGTTAGAGTGTATCATCTCTAGAACTTCCTTAGCTTTCCAGCTACTTCTTTTTGGAATGCGGTTTCTCGGTTGTTTTCCTACCAAATAGTCAGAGCATGTGAACGTTTGAGCATCAAAAGTTAAAGATCACGCAATATATTCTTGCTTTGAAGTGTCTTCATCCCACAATGACTGCAATGACCGTATCTCTCATGCTAAAGCTTTGGCAGATCTTCTTAAACATAGTGAAGACATTGTTGCTGTCTTGTTTCTTCTTCTCTATTGCTTTCATCGATCAACATAAACATTATGTTTATGCTCATTTTGCAATTGGGCCCGTATCATCTTGATAAATCTTACAAATACCTCTTCTTATGATAACTGTGAGCTCATTCTCTTGTAATTTTCCGAGACTCAATAGGTTGTTCTTATGCTCAAGGAAATAATATACATCATTGATCGAGTATATTGTGCCATTTAGGACAATATTCACATTCCCCTTTCCGACAACTTCCATTTTCTTATCATTGCCCAATTTCACTGAATGTTTGAAGGTTGCATTCAGTGATGAGAACAACTTATGGTTTCCACTCATGTGATTTGACCAGCCTTAAACAAGAAACCAAGACCTTCTCCTCAAGTTTCCTTTATTTTTAGAATATGCCATCAGCAGGAGCTCTG
>JAKUCM010009988.1:0-20532 GCA_023374145.1 Lepidium sativum | reverse complement strand
GGTCCTAAAATGTGGTAAAATGCAGACACATCAACTACACTAAAATGAACTCTATAAATGTAAGTGAATTATAGTGTATTATGTTCCGTTAGATCGTTTTCAAGACAGTATTTGAACCTTTAAATGTGTTCCGATATGAGTGAAATTTTGCGGGAGGCTTCATGACACAGTGGTTTTTAGATCTAATGGTGGGTTTCTGGTTTCAACGGCTAGTTTTTGAGATATTTTGATGTTTGATGCTACACGTTGGTTGAACTCTACTACACATTGGATGAACTTTACCACAGTAATGGTAGAGTTTGGATAAACTCTACCACACGTTGGATGAACTTTACCAAGCTATGGCTGAACCCTACCAAGCTATGGGTGAATTCTATCACACTAAACTGAACTCTACTATGCTAAAATGAACTCTACTACATGTAAGTGAATTCTACGGTAATATTTTCCGTCGGGTCGTTTTCAAGACAGTGTTTGAACCTTTAAATGCGTTCTGATATGAGTGAAATTTTGCGGGAGGCTTCGTGACACAGTGATCTTTTGATCCAACGGTGGGATTGGTTTCAACGGCTAATTTCTGAGATATTTTGATGTTTGCTGCTACACGTTAGTTAAACTCTACTACACATTGGATGAACTCTACCACAGTAATAGTAGAGTTTGGATGAACTCTACCAGACGTTGGATGAACTCTACCAAGCTATGGATGAACCCTACCAAGCTATGGGTGAATTCTATCACACTAAACTGAACTCTACTATACTAAAATGAACTCTACTAAAGGTAAGTGAATTCTACGGTAATATTTTCCGTCGGGTCGTTTTCAAGACAGTGTTTGAACCTTTAAATGCGTTCCGATATGAGTGAAATTTTGAGGGAGGCTTCATGACACAGTGGTTATTAGATCCAATGGTGGGATTATGGTTTCAACGGCTAGTGTTTTAGATATTTTGATGTTTGCTGCTACACGTTGGTTGAACTCCACTACACATTGGATGAACTCTACCACAGTAATGGTAGAGTTTGGATGAACTCTACCACACGTTGGATGAACTCTACTAAGCTATGGATGAACTCTACCAAGCTATGGGTGAACTCTATCACACTAAACTGAACTCTACTACACTAAAATGAACTCTATAAATGTAAGTGAATTATAGTGTATTATGTTCCGTTAGATCGTTTTCAAGACAGTATTTGAACCTTTAAATGTGTTCCGATATGAGTGAAATTTTGCGGGAGGCTTCATGACACAGTGGTTATTAGATCCAATGGTGGGATTATTGTTTCAACGGCTAGTTGTTTAGATATTTTGATGTTTGCTGCTACACGTTGGTTGAACTCCACTACACATTGGATGAACTCTACCACAGTAATGGTAGAGTTTGGATGAACTCTACCACACGTTGGATGAACTCTACTAAGCTATGGATGAACTCTACCAAGCTATGGGTGAACTCTATCACACTAAACTGAACTCTAGTACACTAAAATGAACTCTATAAATGTAAGTGAATTATAGTGTATTATGTTCCGTTAGATCGTTTTCAAGACAGTATTTGAACCTTTAAATGTGTTCCGATATGAGTGAAATTTTGCGGGAGGCTTCATGACACAGTGGTTTTTAGATCTAATGGTGGGTTTCTGGTTTCAACGGCTAGTTTTTGAGATATTTTGATGTTTGATGCTACACGTTGGTTGAACTCTACTACACATTGGATGAACTTTACCACAGTAATGGTAGAGTTTGGATAAACTCTACCACACGTTGGATGAACTTTACCAAGCTATGGCTGAACCCTACCAAGCTATGGGTGAATTCTATCACACTAAACTGAACTCTACTATGCTAAAATGAACTCTACTACATGTAAGTGAATTCTACGGTAATATTTTCCGTCGGGTCATTTTCAAGACAGTGTTTGAACCTTTAAATGCGTTCTGATATGAGTGAAATTTTGCGGGAGGCTTCGTGACACAGTGATCTTTTGATCCAACGGTGGGATTGGTTTCAACGGCTAATTTCTGAGATATTTTGATGTTTGCTGCTACACGTTAGTTAAACTCTACTACACATTGGATGAACTCTACCACAGTAATAGTAGAGTTTGGATGAACTCTACCAGACGTTGGATGAACTCTACCAAGCTATGGATGAACCCTACCAAGCTATGGGTGAATTCTATCACACTAAACTGAACTCTACTATACTAAAATGAACTCTACTAAAGGTAAGTGAATTCTACGGTAATATTTTCCGTCGGGTCGTTTTCAAGACAGTGTTTGAACCTTTAAATGCGTTCCGATATGAGTGAAATTTTGAGGGAGGCTTCATGACACAGTGGTTATTAGATCCAATGGTGGGATTATGGTTTCAACGGCTAGTTTTTTAGATATTTTGATGTTTGCTGCTACACGTTGGTTGAACTCCACTACACATTGGATGAACTCTACCACAGTAATGGTAGAGTTTGGATGAACTCTACCACACGTTGGATGAACTCTACTAAGCTATGGATGAACTCTACCAAGCTATGGGTGAACTCTATCACACTAAACTGAACTCTACTACACTAAAATGAACTCTATAAATGTAAGTGAATTATAGTGTATTATGTTCCGTTAGATCGTTTTCAAGACAGTATTTGAACCTTTAAATGTGTTCCGATATGAGTGAAATTTTGCGGGAGGCTTCATGACACAGTGGTTATTAGATCCAATGGTGGGATTATTGTTTCAAAGGCTAGTTGTTTAGATATTTTGATGTTTGCTGCTACACATTGGTTGAACTCCACTACACATTGGATGAACTCTACCACAGTAATGGTAGAGTTTGGATGAACTCTACCACACGTTGGATGAACTCTACTAAGCTATGGATGAACTCTACCAAGCTATGGGTGAACTCTATCACACTAAACTGAACTCTACTACACTAAAATGAACTCTATAAATGTAAGTGAATTATAGTGTATTATGTTCCGTTAGATCGTTTTCAAGACAGTATTTGAACCTTTAAATGTGTTCCGATATGAGTGAAATTTTGCGGGAGGCTTCATGACACAGTGGTTTTTAGATCTAATGGTGGGTTTCTGGTTTCAACGGCTAGTTTTTGAGATATTTTGATGTTTGATGCTACACGTTGGTTGAACTCTACTACACATTGGATGAACTTTACCACAGTAATGGTAGAGTTTGGATAAACTCTACCACACGTTGGATGAACTTTACCAAGCTATGGCTGAACCCTACCAAGCTATGGGTGAATTCTATCACACTAAACTGAACTCTACTATGCTAAAATGAACTCTACTACATGTAAGTGAATTCTACGGTAATATTTTCCGTCGGGTCGTTTTCAAGACAGTGTTTGAACCTTTAAATGCGTTCTGATATGAGTGAAATTTTGCGGGAGGCTTCGTGACACAGTGATCTTTTGATCCAACGGTGGGATTGGTTTCAACGGCTAATTTCTGAGATATTTTGATGTTTGCTGCTACACGTTAGTTAAACTCTACTACACATTGGATGAACTCTACCACAGTAATAGTAGAGTTTGGATGAACTCTACCAGACGTTGGATGAACTCTACCAAGCTATGGATGAACCCTACCAAGCTATGGGTGAATTCTATCACACTAAACTGAACTCTACTATACTAAAATGAACTCTACTAAAGGTAAGTGAATTCTACGGTAATATTTTCCGTCGGGTCGTTTTCAAGACAGTGTTTGAACCTTTAAATGCGTTCCGATATGAGTGAAATTTTGAGGGAGGCTTCATGACACAGTGGTTATTAGATCCAATGGTGGGATTATGGTTTCAACGGCTAGTGTTTTAGATATTTTGATGTTTGCTGCTACACGTTGGTTGAACTCCACTACACAGTGGATGAACTCTACCACAGTAATGGTAGAGTTTGGATGAACTCTACCACACTTTGGATGAATTCTACCAATTTATGGATGAACTATACCAAGCTATGGGTGAACTCTATCACACTAAACTGAACTCTACTACACTAAAATGAACTCTACTACATGTAAGTGAATTCTAGTGTAATATTTTTCGTCGGATCTTTTTCAAGACAGTGTCTGAACCTTCAAGCGTGTTCCGATCTGAGTGAAATTTTGCGGGATGCTTTGTGACCTAGTGATCTTTAGATCCAACGGTGGGATTATGGTTTCAACGGCTAGTTTTTGAGATATTTTGATGTTTGATGCTACACGTTGGTTGAACTCTACTACACATTGGATGAACTTTACCACAGTAATGGTAGAGTTTGGATAAACTCTACCACACGTTGGATGAACTCTACCAAGCTATGGATGAACCCTACCAAGCTATGGGTGAATTCTATCACACTAAACTGAACTCTACTATGCTAAAATGAACTCTACTACATGTAAGTGAATTCTATGGTAATATTTTCCGTCGGGTCGTTTTCAAGACAGTGTTTGAACCTTTAAATGCGTTCTGATATAAGTGAAATTTTGTGGGAGGCTTCGTGACACAGTGATCTTTCGATCCAACGGTGGGATTGGTTTCAACGGCTAATTTCTGAGATATTTTGATGTTTGCTGCTACACGTTAGTTAAACTCTACTACACATTGGATGAACTCTACCACAATAATAGTAGAGTTTGGATGAACACTACCAGACGTTGGATGAACTCTACCATGCTATGGGTGAATTCTATCACACTAAACTGAACTCTACTACACTAAAATGAACTATACTACATGTATGTGAATTCTACTGTAATATTTTCCGTCGGGTCTTTTTCAAGACAGTTTTCGAACTTTCAAACGTGTTCCAATCTGAGTGAGATTTTTCGGGAAGCTTTGTGACCTAGTGATCTTTAGATCCAACGGTGGGATTATGGTTTCTACCACACGTTGGATGAACTCTACTAACCATGGATGAACTACACCAAGCTATGGGTGAACTCTATCACAATAAACTGAACTCTATTACACTAAAATGAACTCTACTACATGTAAGTGAATTATAGTGTTATATTTTCCGTCGGGTCATTTTCAAGATAAAGTTTGAACCTTTAAACATGTTTCGATATGAGTGAAATTTTGTGGGAAGCTTCGTGACACAGTGATCTTTAAATCCAACGGTGGAATTATGGTTTCAACGGCTAGTTTTTGAGATATTTTGATGTTTGCTGCTACACGTTGGTTGAACTCTACTACACATTGGATGAACTTTACCACAGTAATGGTAGAGTTTGGATAAACTCTACCACACGTTGGATGAACTCTACCAAGCTATGGATGAACCCTACCAAGCTATTGGTGAATTCTATCACACTAAACTGAACTCTACTATACTAAAATGAACTCTACTACATGTAAGTGAATTCTACGGTAATATTTTCCGTCGGGTCGTTTTCAAGACAGTGTTTGAACCTTTAAATGCGTTCCGATATGAGTGAAATTTTGAGGGAGGCTTCATGACACAGTGGTTATTAGATCCAATGGTGGGATTATGGTTTCAACGGCTAGTGTTTTAGATATTTTGATGTTTGCTGCTACACGTTGGTTGAACTCCACTACACATTGGATGAACTCTACCACAGTAATGGTAGAGTTTGGATGAACTCTACCACACTTTGGATGAATTCTACCAATTTATGGATGAACTATACCAAGCTATGGGTGAACTCTATCACACTAAACTGAACTCTACTACACTAAAATGAACTCTACTACATGTAAGTGAATTCTAGTGTAATATTTTTCGTCGGATCTTTTTCAAGACAGTGTCTGAACCTTCAAGCGTGTTCCGATCTGAGTGAAATTTTGCGGGATGCTTTGTGACCTAGTGATCTTTAGATCCAACGGTGGGATTATGGTTTCAACGGCTAGTTTTTGAGATATTTTGATGTTTGATGCTACACGTTGGTTGAACTCTACTACACATTGGATGAACTTTACCACAGTAATGGTAGAGTTTGGATAAACTCTACCACACGTTGGATGAACTCTACCAAGCTATGGATGAACCCTACCAAGCTATGGGTGAATTCTATCACACTAAACTGAACTCTACTATGCTAAAATGAACTCTACTACATGTAAGTGAATTCTACGGTAATATTTTCCGTCGGGTCATTTTCAAGACAGTGTTTGAACCTTTAAATGCGTTCTGATATAAGTGAAATTTTGCGGGAGGCTTCGTGACACAGTGATCTTTCGATCCAACGGTGGGATTGGTTTCAACGGCTAATTTCTGAGATATTTTGATGTTTGCTGCTACACGTTAGTTAAACTCTACTACACATTGGATGAACTCTACCACAATAATAGTAGAGTTTGGATGAACACTACCAGACGTTGGATGAACTCTACCATGCTATTGGTGAATTCTATCACACTAAACTGAACTCTACTACACTAAAATGAACTATACTACATGTATGTGAATTCTACTGTAATATTTTCCGTCGGGTCTTTTTCAAGACAGTTTTCGAACTTTCAAACGTGTTCCAATCTGAGTGAGATTTTTCGGGAAGCTTTGTGACCTAGTGATCTTTAGATCCAACGGTGGGATTATGGTTTCTACCACACGTTGGATGAACTCTACTAACCATGGATGAACTACACCAAGCTATGGGTGAACTCTATCACAATAAACTGAACTCTATTACACTAAAATGAACTCTACTACATGTAAGTGAATTATAGTGTTATATTTTCCGTCGGGTCATTTTCAAGATAAAGTTTGAACCTTTAAACATGTTTCGATATGAGTGAAATTTTGTGGGAAGCTTCGTGACACAGTGATCTTTAAATCCAACGGTGGAATTATGGTTTCAACGGCTAGTTTTTGAGATATTTTGATGTTTGCTGCTACACGTTGGTTGAACTCTACTACACATTGGATGAACTTTACCACAGTAATGGTAGAGTTTGGATAAACTCTACCACACGTTGGATGAACTCTACCAAGCTATGGATGAACCCTACCAAGCTATTGGTGAATTCTATCACACTAAACTGAACTCTACTATACTAAAATGAACTCTACTACATGTAAGTGAATTCTACGGTAATATTTTCCGTCGGGTCGTTTTCAAGACAGTGTTTGAACCTTTAAATGCGTTCCGATATGAGTGAAATTTTGAGGGAGGCTTCATGACACAGTGGTTATTAGATCCAATGGTGGGATTATGGTTTCAACGGCTAGTGTTTTAGATATTTTGATGTTTGCTGCTACACGTTGGTTGAACTCCACTACACATTGGATGAACTCTACCACAGTAATGGTAGAGTTTGGATGAACTCTACCACACTTTGGATGAATTCTACCAATTTATGGATGAACTATACCAAGCTATGGGTGAACTCTATCACACTAAACTGAACTCTACTACACTAAAATGAACTCTACTACATGTAAGTGAATTCTAGTGTAATATTTTTCGTCGGATCTTTTTCAAGACAGTGTCTGAACCTTCAAGCGTGTTCCGATCTGAGTGAAATTTTGCGGGATGCTTTGTGACCTAGTGATCTTTAGATCCAACGGTGGGATTATGGTTTCAACGGCTAGTTTTTGAGATATTTTGATGTTTGATGCTACACGTTGGTTGAACTCTACTACACATTGGATGAACTTTACCACAGTAATGGTAGAGTTTGGATAAACTCTACCACACGTTGGATGAACTCTACCAAGCTATGGATGAACCCTACCAAGCTATGGGTGAATTCTATCACACTAAACTGAACTCTACTATGCTAAAATGAACTCTACTACATGTAAGTGAATTCTACGGTAATATTTTCCGTCGGGTCATTTTCAAGACAGTGTTTGAACCTTTAAATGCGTTCTGATATAAGTGAAATTTTGCGGGAGGCTTCGTGACACAGTGATCTTTCGATCCAACGGTGGGATTGGTTTCAACGGCTAATTTCTGAGATATTTTGATGTTTGCTGCTACACGTTAGTTAAACTCTACTACACATTGGATGAACTCTACCACAATAATAGTAGAGTTTGGATGAACACTACCAGACGTTGGATGAACTCTACCATGCTATTGGTGAATTCTATCACACTAAACTGAACTCTACTACACTAAAATGAACTATACTACATGTATGTGAATTCTACTGTAATATTTTCCGTCGGGTCTTTTTCAAGACAGTTTTCGAACTTTCAAACGTGTTCCAATCTGAGTGAGATTTTTCGGGAAGCTTTGTGACCTAGTGATCTTTAGATCCAACGGTGGGATTATGGTTTCTACCACACGTTGGATGAACTCTACTAACCATGGATGAACTACACCAAGCTATGGGTGAACTCTATCACAATAAACTGAACTCTATTACACTAAAATGAACTCTACTACATGTAAGTGAATTATAGTGTTATATTTTCCGTCGGGTCATTTTCAAGATAAAGTTTGAACCTTTAAACATGTTTCGATATGAGTGAAATTTTGTGGGAAGCTTCGTGACACAGTGATCTTTAAATCCAACGGTGGAATTATGGTTTCAACGGCTAGTTTTTGAGATATTTTGATGTTTGCTGCTACACGTTGGTTGAACTCTACTACACATTGGATGAACTTTACCACAGTAATGGTAGAGTTTGGATAAACTCTACCACACGTTGGATGAACTCTACCAAGCTATGGATGAACCCTACCAAGCTATTGGTGAATTCTATCACACTAAACTGAACTCTACTATACTAAAATGAACTCTACTACATGTAAGTGAATTCTACGGTAATATTTTCCGTCGGGTCGTTTTCAAGACAGTGTTTGAACCTTTAAATGCGTTCCGATATGAGTGAAATTTTGAGGGAGGCTTCATGACACAGTGGTTATTAGATCCAATGGTGGGATTATGGTTTCAACGGCTAGTGTTTTAGATATTTTGATGTTTGCTGCTACACGTTGGTTGAACTCCACTACACATTGGATGAACTCTACCACAGTAATGGTAGAGTTTGGATGAACTCTACCACACTTTGGATGAATTCTACCAATTTATGGATGAACTATACCAAGCTATGGGTGAACTCTATCACACTAAACTGAACTCAACTACACTAAAATGAACTCTACTACATGTAAGTGAATTCTAGTGTAATATTTTTCGTCGGATCTTTTTCAAGACAGTGTCTGAACCTTCAAGCGTGTTCCGATCTGAGTGAAATTTTGCGGGATGCTTTGTGACCTAGTGATCTTTAGATCCAACGGTGGGATTATGGTTTCAACGGCTAGTTTTTGAGATATTTTGATGTTTGATGCTACACGTTGGTTGAACTCTACTACACATTGGATGAACTTTACCACAGTAATGGTAGAGTTTGGATAAACTGTACCACACGTTGGATGAACTCTACCAAGCTATGGATGAACCCTACCAAGCTATGGGTGAATTCTATCACACTAAACTGAACTCTACTATGCTAAAATGAACTCTACTACATGTAAGTGAATTCTACGGTAATATTTTCCGTCGGGTCATTTTCAAGACAGTGTTTGAACCTTTAAATGCGTTCTGATATAAGTGAAATTTTGCGGGAGGCTTCGTGACACAGTGATCTTTCGATCCAACGGTGGGATTGGTTTCAACGGCTAATTTCTGAGATATTTTGATGTTTGCTGCTACACGTTAGTTAAACTCTACTACACATTGGATGAACTCTACCACAATAATAGTAGAGTTTGGATGAACACTACCAGACGTTGGATGAACTCTACCATGCTATGGGTGAATTCTATCACACTAAACTGAACTCTACTACACTAAAATGAACTATACTACATGTATGTGAATTCTACTGTAATATTTTCCGTCGGGTCTTTTTCAAGACAGTTTTCGAACTTTCAAACGTGTTCCAATCTGAGTGAGATTTTTCGGGAAGCTTTGTGACCTAGTGATCTTTAGATCCAACGGTGGGATTATGGTTTCTACCACACGTTGGATGAACTCTACTAACCATGGATGAACTACACCAAGCTATGGGTGAACTCTATCACAATAAACTGAACTCTATTACACTAAAATGAACTCTACTACATGTAAGTGAATTATAGTGTTATATTTTCCGTCGGGTCATTTTCAAGATAAAGTTTGAACCTTTAAACATGTTTCGATATGAGTGAAATTTTGTGGGAAGCTTTGTGACACAGTGATCTTTAAATCCAACGGTGGGATTATGGTTTCAACGGCTAGTTTCTGAGATATTTTGATGTTTGCTACTACATGTTGGTTGAACTCTACTACACATTGGATGAACTCTACCACAGTAATGGTAGAGTTTGGATAAACTCTACCACACGTTGGATGAACTCTACCAAGCTATGGATGAACTCTACCAAGCTATGGAGGAATTCTATCACATTAAACTGAACTCTACTACACTAAAATGAACTCTACTACATGTAAGTTAATTATAGTGTATTGTTTTCCGTCGGATCGTTTTCAAGATAGTGTTTGAACCTTTAAACGTGTTCCGATATGAGTGAAATTTTGCAGGAGGCTTCGCGACATAGTGGTCTCTAGATCCAACAGTTGGATTATGGTTTCAACGGATAATTTCTGAGATATTTGATGTTTGCTGCTACACTTTAGTTGAACTCTACTACACATTTGATGAACTATACCACAATAATGGTAGAGTTTGGATGAACTCTCCAGACGTTGGATGAACTCTACCAAGTTATGGATGAACTCTACCATGCTATGGGTGACTTCTATCACACTAAACTGAATTCTACTACACAAAAATGAACTATACTACATGTAAGTGAATTCTAGTGTAATATTTTCCGTCGGGTCGTTTTCAAGACAGTTTTCGAACCTTCAAGTGTGTTCCGATCTGAGTGAAATTTTGCGGGAAGCTTTGTGACCTAGTGATCTTTAGATCCAACGGTGGGATTATTGTTTCAACGGCTAGTTTTTGAGATATTTTGATGTGTGCTGCTACACATTGGTTGAACTCTACTACACATTGGATGAACTTTACCACAGTAATGGTAGAGTTTGGATAAACTCTACCACACGTTGGATGAACTCTACCAAGCTATGGATGAATCCTACCAAGCTATGGGTGAATCCTACCAAGCTATGGATGAATCCTACCAATCTACACATTGGATGAACTCTACCACAATAATAGTAGAGTTTGGATGAACTCTACCAGACGTTGGATGAACTCTACCATGCTATGGGTGAATTCTATCACACTAAACTGAACTCTACTACACTAAAATGAACTATACTACATGTAAGTGAATTCTACTGTAATATTTTCCGTCGGGTCTTTTTCAAGACAGTTTTCGAACTTTCAACTGTGTTCCAATCTGAGTGAGATTTTTCGGGAAGCTTTGTGACCTAGTGATCTTTAGATCCAACGGTGGGATTATATGGTTTCTACCACACGTTGGATGAACTCTACTAACCATGGATGAACTACACCAAGCTATGGGTGAACTCTATCACAATAAACTGAACTCTATTACACTAATATGAACTCTACTACATGTAAGTGAATTATAGTGTTATATTTTCCGTCGGGTCATTTTCAAGATAAAGTTTGAACCTTTAATCATGTTTCGATATGAGTGAAATTTTGTGGGAAGCTTCCTGACACAGTGATCTTTAGATCCAACGATGGGATTACGGTTTCAACGGATAGTTTCTGAGATATTTTGATGTTTCCTACTACATGTTGGTTGAACTCTACTACACATTGGATGAACTCTACCACAGTAATGGTAGAGTTTGGATGAACTCTACCACACGTTGGATGAACTCTACAAATTTATGGATGAACTATACCAAGCTATGGGTGAACTCTATCACACTAAACGGAACTCTACTACACTAAAATTAACTATACTATATGTAAGTGAAATATAGTGTATTATGTTCCGTCAGATCGTTTTCAAGAAAGTGTTGGAACCTTTAAACATGTTTTGATATGAATGAAATTTTGTGGGAAGCTTCGTGACACAGTGATCTTTAGATCTAACGGTGGGATTATGGTTTCAACATCTAGTTTCTGATATATTTTGATGTTTGCTGCTACACGTTAGTTTAACTCTACTACACATTGGATGAACTCTACCGCAGTAATGGTAGAATTTGGATGAACTCTACCAGACGTTGGATGAACTCTACTAAGCTATTGATGAACGCTACCAAGCTATGGGTGAATTCGATCACACTAAACTGAACTCTACTACACTAAAATAAACTCTACTACATGTAAGTGAATTCTAGTGTAATATTTCCCGTCGGGTAGTTTTCAAGACAGTGTTTGAACCTTCAAATGTGTTCCGATCTGAGAGAAATTTTGCGGGAAGCTTTCTGACCCAATAATCTTTAGATCCAACGATGGGAGTGTGGTTTCAACGGCTAGTTACTGAGATATTTTTATGTTTGCTGCTACACGTTGATTGAACTCTACTACACATTGGATGAACTTTACCACAGTAATGGTAGAGTTTGAATGAACTCTACCACACGTTGGATAAACTCTACTAAGCCATGGATGAACAATACCAAGCTATGGGTGTACTCTATCACACTAAACTGAACTATACTACACTAAAATGAACTCTACTACATGTAAGTGAATTATAGTGTATTATGGTTTGTCGAATCATTTTCAAGATAGTGTTTGAACCTTTAAACGTGTTCCGATATAAGTGAAATGTTGCGTGAGACTTCGTGACACAGTGGTATTTAGATCCAACGGTGGGATTATGGTTTCAACGGCTAGTTTCTGAGATATTTTGATGTTTGCTGTTACATGTTGGTTGAACTCTACTACACATTGGATGAACTCTACCATAGTGATGGTAGAGTTTCTATGAACTCTACCACACGTTGGATGAACTCGACAAAGCTATGGATGAACTATATCAAGCTATGGGTGAACTCTATCACACTAAACTGAAGTCTACTACACTAATATGAACTCCACAACATGTAAGTGAATTCTAGTGTAATAATTTCCGTCGGGTCGTATTCAAGATAATATTTGGACCTTCAAACGTTTTCCAATCTGAGTGAAATTTTGTAGGAAGCTTTCTGACCCAGTGATCTTTAGATCCAACAGTGGGATTATGGTTTCAACGGCTAGTTTCTGAGATATTTTGATGTTTGCTACTACATGTTGGTTGAACTCTACTACACATTGGATGAACTCTACCACAGTAATGGTAGAGTTTGGATGAACTCTACCACACGTTGGATGAACTCTACCAATTTATGGATGAACTATACCTAGCTATGGGTGAACTCTATCACACTAAACGGAACTCTACTACACTAAAATTAACTATACTATATGTAAGTGAATTATAGTGTATTATGTTCCGTCGGATCGTTTTCAAGACAGTGTTGGAACCTTTAAACATGTTTTGATATGAGTGACATTTTGTGGGAAGCTTCGTGACATAGTGATCTTTAGATCCAACGGTGGGATTATGGTTTCAACATCTAGTTTCTGATATATTTTGATATTTGCTGCTACACGTTAGTTGAACTATACTACACATTGGATGAACTCTACCACAGTAATGGTAGACTTTGGATGAACTCTACCAGACGTTGGATGAACTCTGCCAAGCTATGGATGAACTATACCAAGCTATGGGTGTACTCTATCACACTAAACTTAACTATACTACACTAAAATGAACTCTACTACATGTAAGTGAATTATAGTGTATTATGGTTTGTCGGATCATTTTCAAGATAGTGTTTAAACCTTTAAACGTATTTCGATATAAGTGAAATGTTGCGGGAGACTTCGTGACATAGTGGTCTTTAGATCCAACGGTGGGATTATAGTTTCAACGGCTAGTTTCTGAGAGATTTTGATGTTTGCTGCTACATGTTGGTTGAACTCTACTACACATTGGATGAACTCTAACACAGTGATGGTAGAGTTTGGATGAACTCTACCACACGTTGGATGAACTCTACCAAGCTATTGATGAACTATACCAAGCTATGGGTGAATTCTAGAGTAATATTTTGCGTCGGGTCGTTTTCAAGACAGTTTTTGAACCTCCAAACGCGTTCCAATCTGATTGAAATTTTGTGGGAAGCTTTCTGACCCAGTGATCCTAAGATACAACGGTGGGATTATGGTTTCAACGGCTAGTTTCTGAGATATTTTGATATTTGATGCTAACTCTACTACACATTGGATGAACTCTACCACAGTAATGGTAGAGTTTGGATGAACTCTACCAAACGTTGGATGAACTCTACCAAGCTATAGATTAACTCTACCAAACTATGGATGAATTCTATCACACTAAACTGAACTCTACTACACTAAAATGAACTCTACTACATGTAAGTGAATTATAGTGTAATATTTTCCGTTGGGTCATTTTCAAGATAAAGTTTGAACCTTTAAACATGTTCCGATATGAGTGAAATTTTGTGGGAAGCTTCCTGACACAGTGATCTTTAGATCCAACGGTGGGATTATGGTTTCAACGGCTAGTTTCTGAGATATTTTGATGTTTGCTACTACATGTTGGTTGAACTCTACTACACATTGGATGAACTCTACCACAGTAATGGTAGAGTTTGGATGAACTCTACTACACGTTGGATGAACTCTACCAATTTATGGATGAACTATACCAAGCTATGGGTGAACTCTATCACACTAAACGGAACTCTACTACACTAAAATTAACTATACAATATGTAAGTGAATTATAGTGTATTATGTTCCGTCGGATCATTTTCAAGACAGTGTTGGAACCTTTAAACGTGTTCCGATATGAGTGAAATTTTGCGGGAGGCTTCGTGACACAGTGGTCATTAGATCCAACGGTGGAATTATGTTTGCAACGGCTAATTTCTGAAATATTTTGATGTTTGCTGCTACACGTTAGTTGAACTCTACAACACATTGGATGAACTCTACCACAGTAATAGTAGAATTTGGATGAACTCTACCAGAGATTGGATGAACTCTACCAAGCTATTGATGAACGCTACCAAGCTATGGGTGAATTCGATCACACTAAACTGAACTCTACTACACTAAAATGAACTCTACTACATGTAAGTGAATTCTAGTGTAATATTTGCCGTCGGGTCGTTTTCATGACAGTGTTTGAACCTTCAAACGTGTTCCGATCTGAGAGGAAATTTGCGGGAAGCTTTCTGACAAAATAATCTTTAGATCCAACGATGGGAGTATGGTTTCAACGGCTAGTTTCTGAGATATTTTTATGTTTGCTGCTACACGTTGATTGAACTCTACTACACATTGGATAAACTTTACCACAGTAATGGTAGAGTTTGAATGAACTCTACCACACGTTGGATGAACTCTACTAAGCCATGGATGAACTATACCAAGCTATGGGTGAACTCTATCACAATAAACTGAACTTTATTACACTAAAATGAACTCTACTACATGTAAGTGAATTATAGTGTAATATTTTCCGTCGGGTCATTTTCAAGTTAGTGTTTGAACCTTCAAACGTGTTGCGATCTGAGAGAAATTTTGCGGGAAGCTTTCTGACCCAATAATCTTTAGATCCAACGATGGGAGTATGGTTTCAACGGCTAGTTTCTGAGATATTTTTATGTTTGCTGCGACACGTTGATTGAACTCTACTACACATTGGATGAACTTTACCACAGTAATGGTAGAGTTTGAATGAACTCTACCACACGTTGGATGAACTCTACTAAGCCATGGATGAACAATACCAAGCTATGGGTGTACTCTATCACACTAAACTTAACTATACTACACTAAAATGAACTCTACTACATGTAAGTGAATTATAGTGTATTATGGTTTGTCGGATCATTTTCAAGATAGTGTTTAAACCTTTAAACGTGTTTCGATATAAGTTAAATGTTGCGGGAGACTTCGTGACACAGTGGTATTTAGATCCAACGGTGGGATTATGGTTTCAACGGCTAGTTTCTGAGATATTTTGATGTTTGCTGTTACATGTTGGTTGAACTCTACTACACATTGGATGAACTCTACCACAGTGATGGTAGAGTTTCTATGAACTCTACCACACGTTGGATGAACTCGACAAAGCTATGGATGAACTATATCAAGCTATGGGTGAACTCTATCACACTAAACTGAAGTCTACTACACTAATATGAACTCCACAACATGTAAGTGAATTCTAGTGTAATAATTTCCGTCGGGTCGTATTCAAGATAATATTTGGACCTTCAAACGTTTTCCAATCTGAGTGAAATTTTGTAGGAAGCTTTCTGACCCAGTGATCTTTAGATCCAACAGTGGGATTATGGTTTCAACGACTAGTTTCTGAGATATTTTGATGCTCGCTGCTACACGTTAGTTGAACTCTACTACACATTGGATGAACTCTACCACAGTAATGGTAGAGTTTTGATGAACTCTACCACACATTGGATGAACTCTACCAATTTATGGATGAACTATACCAAGCTATGGGTGAACTCTATCACACTAAACGGAACTCTACTACACTAAAATTAACTATACTATATGTAAGTGAATTATAGTGTATTATGTTCCGTCGGATCGTTTTCAAGACAGTGTTGGAACCTTTAAACATGTTTTGATATGAGTGACATTTTGTGGGAAGCTTCGTGACATAGTGATCTTTAGATCCAACGGTGGGATTATGGTTTCAACAACTAGTTTCTGATATATTTTGATATTTGCTGCTACACGTTAGTTGAACTATACTACACATTGGATGAACTCTACCACAGTAATGGTAGACTTTGGATGAACTCTACCAGACGTTGGATGAACTCTGCCAAGCTATGGATGAACTATACCAAGCTATGGGTGAATTATATCACACTAAACAGAACTCTACTACACTAAAATGAACTCTATACATGTAAGTGAATTCTAGTGTAATATTTTCCGTCGGGTCGTTTTTCAAGATAAACTTTGAACCATTAAACGTGTTCAGATCTAGGTGAAATTTTGCGGGAAGTTTTGTGACCCAGTGACCTTTAGATCCAACGGTGGAATTATGGTTTCAACGGCTAGTTTCTGAGGGATTTTGATGTTTGCTGCTACATGTTGGTTGAACTCTACTACACATTGGATGAACTCTAACACAGTGATGGTAGAGTTTGGATGAACTCTACCACACGTTGGATGAACTCTACCAAGCTATTGATGAACTATACCAAGCTATGGGTGAATTCTAGAGTAATATTTTGCGTCGGGTCGTTTTCAAGACAGTTTTTGAACCTCCAAACGCGTTCCAATCTGAGTGAAATTTTGTGGGAAGCTTTCTGACCCAGTGATCCTTAGATACAACGGTGGGATTATGGTTTCAACGGCTAGTTTCTGAGATATTTTGATATTTGATGCTAACTCTACTACACATTGGGTGAACTCTACCACAGTAATGGTAGAGTTTGGATGAACTCTACCAAACGTTAGATGAACTCTACCAAGCTATAGATTAACTCTACCAAACTATGGATGAATTCTATCACACTAAACTGAACTCTACTACACTAAAATGAACTCTACTACATGTAAGTGAATTATAGTGTAATATTTTCCGTCGGGTCATTTTCAAGATAAAGTTTGAACCTTTAAACATGTTCCGATATGAGTGAAATTTTGTGGGAAGCTTCCTGACACAGTGATCTTTAGATCCAACGGTGGGATTATGGTTTCAACGGCTAGTTTCTAAGATATTTTGATGTTTGCTACTACATGTTGGTTGAACTCTACTACACATTGGATGAACTCTACCACAGTAATGGTAGAGTTTGGATGAACTCTACTACACGTTGGATGAACTCTACCAATTTATGGATGAACTATACCAAGCTATGGGTGAACTCTATCACACTAAACGGAACTCTACTACACTAAAATTAACTATACAATATGTAAGTGAATTATAGTGTATTATGTTCCGTCGGATCATTTTCAAGACAGTGTTGGAACCTTTAAACGTGTTCCGATATGAGTGAAATTTTGCAGGAGGCTTCGTGACACAGTGGTCATTAGATCCAACGGTGGAATTATGTTTGCAACGGCTAATTTCCGAAATATTTTGATGTTTGCTGCTACACGTTAGTTGAACTCTAGTACACATTGGATGAACTCTACCACAGTAATGGTAGAATTTGGATGAACTCTACCAGACGTTGGATGAACTCTACCAAGCTATTGATGAACGCTACCAAGCTATGGGTGAATTCGATCACACTAAACTGAACTCTACTACACTAAAATGAACTCTACTACATGTAAGTGAATTCTAGTGTAATATTTGTCGTCGGGTCGTTTTCATGACAGTGTTTGAACCTTCAAACGTGTTCCGATCTGAGAGGAAATTTGCGGGAAGCTTTCTGACAAAATAATCTTTAGATCCAACGATGGGAGTATGGTTTCAACGGCTAGTTTCTGAGATATTTTTATGTTTGCTGCTACACGTTGATTGAACTCTACTACACATTGGATAAACTTTACCACAGTAATGGTAGAGTTTGAATGAACTCTACCACACGTTGGATGAACTCTACTAAGCCATGGATGAACTATACCAAGCTATGGGTGAACTCTATCACAATAAACTGAACTTTATTACACTAAAATGAACTCTACTACATGTAAGTGAATTATAGTGTAATATTTTCCGTCGGGTCATTTTCAAGTTAGTGTTTGAACCTTCAAACGTGTTGCGATCTGAGAGAAATTTTGCGGGAAGCTTTCTGACCCAATAATCTTTAGATCCAACGATGGGAGTATGGTTTCAACGGCTAGTTTCTGAGATATTTTTATGTTTGCTGCGACACGTTGATTGAACTCTACTACACATTGGATGAACTTTACCACAGTAATGGTAGAGTTTGAATGAACTCTACCACACGTTGGATGAACTCTACTAAGCCATGGATGAACAATACCAAGCTATGGGTGTACTCTATCACACTAAACTTAACTATACTACACTAAAATGAACTCTACTACATGTAAGTGAATTATAGTGTATTATGGTTTGTCGGATCATTTTCAAGATAGTGTTTAAACCTTTAAACGTGTTTCGATATAAGTTAAATGTTGCGGGAGACTTCGTGACACAGTGGTATTTAGATCCAACGGTGGGATTATGGTTTCAACGGCTAGTTTCTGAGATATTTTGATGTTTGCTGTTACATGTTGGTTGAACTCTACTACACATTGGATGAACTCTACCACAGTGATGGTAGAGTTTCTATGAACTCTACCACACGTTGGATGAACTCGACAAAGCTATGGATGAACTATATCAAGCTATGGGTGAACTCTATCACACTAAACTGAAGTCTACTACACTAATATGAACTCCACAACATGTAAGTGAATTCTAGTGTAATAATTTCCGTCGGGTCGTATTCAAGATAATATTTGGACCTTCAAACGTTTTCCAATCTGAGTGAAATTTTGTAGGAAGCTTTCTGACCCAGTGATCTTTAGATCCAACAGTGGGATTATGGTTTCAACGACTAGTTTCTGAGATATTTTGATGCTCGCTGCTACACGTTAGTTGAACTCTACTACACATTGGATGAACTCTACCACAGTAATGGTAGAGTTTTGATGAACTCTACCACACATTGGATGAACTCTACCAATTTATGGATGAACTATACCAAGCTATGGGTGAACTCTATCACACTAAACGGAACTCTACTACACTAAAATTAACTATACTATATGTAAGTGAATTATAGTGTATTATGTTCCGTCGGATCGTTTTCAAGACAGTGTTGGAACCTTTAAACATGTTTTGATATGAGTGACATTTTGTGGGAAGCTTCGTGACATAGTGATCTTTAGATCCAACGGTGGGATTATGGTTTCAACAACTAGTTTCTGATATATTTTGATATTTGCTGCTACACGTTAGTTGAACTATACTACACATTGGATGAACTCTACCACAGTAATGGTAGACTTTGGATGAACTCTACCAGACGTTGGATGAACTCTGCCAAGCTATGGATGAACTATACCAAGCTATGGGTGAATTATATCACACTAAACAGAACTCTACTACACTAAAATGAACTCTATACATGTAAGTGAATTCTAGTGTAATATTTTCCGTCGGGTCGTTTTCAAGATAAACTTTGAACCATTAAACGTGTTCAGATCTAGGTGAAATTTTGCGGGAAGTTTTGTGACCCAGTGACCTTTAGATCCAACGGTGGAATTATGGTTTCAACGGCTAGTTTCTGAGGGATTTTGATGTTTGCTGCTACATGTTGGTTGAACTCTACTACACATTGGATGAACTCTAACACAGTGATGGTAGAGTTTGGATGAACTCTACCACACGTTGGATGAACTCTACCAAGCTATTGATGAACTATACCAAGCTATGGGTGAATTCTAGAGTAATATTTTGCGTCGGGTCGTTTTCAAGACAGTTTTTGAACCTCCAAACGCGTTCCAATCTGAGTGAAATTTTGTGGGAAGCTTTCTGACCCAGTGATCCTTAGATACAACGGTGGGATTATGGTTTC